>JARQOD010012376.1:0-19908 GCA_033576555.1 Oophaga sylvatica | reverse complement strand
TTTGCCTTTTCCAGTTTTTTCTGTGGCTGCGGCTTGGTTTTGTTACACCAGAGAACTAGTTTAGGTGGTAGAGGTCGTGTGATCTCAGGTGTTTTTGCAATTAGTAGCGTTGGCTTTTTAGGGTTTTTTTTGGATTGCAGTAAGTATCCTTCCTATACTTTTCTGTCCAGGCAGATTGGGCCCCAGCGTTTGCTCATACTATTTTCTGTCTCTGTCTGTATTTCCTCTTGTCTAACCGCCATTACATGTTTGGGGGCTTCCTATGTTCTTTGGGGATCTGCTCCGGGGCAGATAGCTTTCCTCTTTCTATCTTTAGGTGTAGTTAGCCTCTCAGGCTGTGACGAGGCGTCTAGGACCAATGTAGGAACGCTCCACGGCTGCCTTTAGTTGTGGTGGTTAGTCAGGGTACTGCAATCCAGTAGATTCCAACCTCTCTGTTGTATTGCCATTTTTGCCTGCTCTCTTCAGCTACCAAAACATAACAGTGTAGGCTGAGGCCTAGTATGAGCAACTTTGCAATCTGGTGTAACTTGAAATTGGAGTTAGCAGGACTTCTTGCCGTACACACAGCAGGGGAACAGCTGGCCTTACTGAACCCCAATAACACAGGAGCAAGTGTTGACTGTGCAGACGGCACTTCCGAGCAGCAACTGGCGGTGTTGGAGCCCAGGTTCAGGCAGGGTGTAGGCTGAGGCCTAGTATGAGCAACTTTGTAATCTGGTGTAACTTGAAATTGGAGGTAGCAGGACTTCTTGCCGTACACACAGCAGGGGAACAGCTGGCATTACTGAACCCCAGTAACACAGGAGCAAGTGTTGACTGTGCCGACGGCACTTCCGAGCAGCAACTGGCGGTGTTGGAGCCCAGGTTCAGGCAGGGTGTAGGCTGAGGCCTAGTATGAGCAACTTTGTAATCTGGTGTAACTTGAAATTGGAGGTAGCAGGACTTCTTGCCGTACACACAGCAGGGGAACAGCTGGCATTACTGAACCCCAGTAACACAGGAGCAAGTGTTGACTGTGCAGACGGCACTTCCGAGCAGCAACTGGCGGTGTTGGAGCCCAGGTTCAGGCAGGGTGTAGGCTGAGGCCTAGTATGAGCAACTTTGTAATCTGGTGTAACTTGAAATTGGAGGTAGCAGGACTTCTTGCCGTACATACAGCAGGGGAACAGCTGGCATTATTGAACTCCAATAACACAGGAGCAAGTGTTGACTGTGCAGACGGCACTTCCGAGCAGCAACTGGCGGTGTTGGAGCCCAGGTTCAGGCAGGGTGTAGGCTGAGGCCTAGTATGAGCAACTTTGTAATATGGTGTAACTTGAAATTGGAGGTAGCAGGACTTCTTGCCGTACACACAGCAGGGGAACAGCTGGCATTACTGAACCCCAATAACACAGGAGCAAGTGTTGACTGTGCAGACGGCACTTCCGAGCAGCAACTGGCGGTGTTGGAGCCCAGGTTCAAGCAGGGTGTAGGCTGAGGCCTAGTATGAGCAACTTTGTAATCTGGTGTAACTTGAAATTGGAGGTAGCAGGACTTCTTGCCGTACACACAGCAGGGGAACAGCTGGCATTACTGAACCCCAGTAACACAGGAGCGAGTGTTTTTATCTGTGCATACAGCACTTCCAATCAGAAACTGGCGGGTTTGGAGCCCAGGGTCAAGGAGGGTGTAGAAATCCCATATAGAGTAGTTGCCTTGTTACGTGGAACTTCAAAATGTCTATACTCCAAACAAGAGAAAGGTAACCTTTACTACCATAAAATGATGAATTGAATTCAAAAATATTGAAATAAAGACATTAAAAATATAAACGCATATATGCACATGGCGACAAGAAATGCAAACAAAAACAAAAAAATTGGGTATAGGGGTTGAAATGAATGCATCTAAAGTACATTTCATAATCCATTAATACTGCATAAGGAACAGTATGTACACCTGTAATATAGTGCAGACAATGAATGTACGACTTCTCATCATCATTACAAGTTATATGTGACAGACAGTTAAAAATACACTCATTGAGGAAAACTGTTAGTTGACACCCATATACTAAATGTCCAGCATGTAATCATGATAATATGGCGCAATAATCAATGATCTGATCTAGCCTAACCTAGGAAAAGTGCATCGTGCATAGTGAAAATTGCTATGTATGCCTGCCAGTGCAGGTGAAACCATGCCAATGGATAGATAAGGTATATACTATCTATCAGCCTGCACAGCCACTGATTGCTAATGGCGATATAATACTCTACCTCAATAAAGGCAGCGGCACCACTCACGCGCATTTTTCTTGTTGAAGAGGGGAAGTGCATGTATGCTTGCGCGTTGGTTTTGCCGCACATACTGGCTTCCTGCTCTGACGCGTTGGGTAGGGGAGCGTCTGTGCGTTATATGACGCTCACTTGCAGTCACGTTGCGCAGCGTTCGTCAGCGGTAGCGTAGCGCAAACACAAAGCCGGCGTCATGACTGCTTTAGTCTGTAAACATGCACCTATGAGCAAACATACACGTACGTCCCCTCTTGAAGAAGCTACAATCAAAACGCGTGGGAGGTGTGCCGCAGCCTTTATTGAGGTACAGTATTATATCACCATTGTCCATGAGTCGCTATGCACTGTGATACCTAGATAGCATAAACCTTTTCTATAAGTTGGCATTGTTTCACCTGCACTTGCAGTTATAACTTGCTATTGTCACTATGCACGATGCACTTTGTATAGGTTATGCATGATTATTGCGCCTTATTATCAGGATTAGATGCTGGACCTTTCATATATGGGGTGGGAACTAAGAGTTGGCCTAAATCTTTTTTTTTTACTGTCACAAATATAAGTAATGATGATGATGACTAGTCCTACATCCATTGTCTGCACTATATTACAGGTGTAGATCCCGTTCCTTAAGCACCAATGGATTATGAAATGTACTTGTATGCATTCATTTCAAACCCTATATACCATATGTAGGCTTTTTTGTTTGCATTTGTATTTGCCATATGCATATATGCGCTTATATTTAAAAAGTATTTTGGAACATATTTGGGACAACGATTAATCAGTTTATGGTTTTAAAGCTGCAATTTTTCTCGTTTTGAGCATATCAATCAGGGTGTAGCCTCATCCCTAGGTGGAGCAAGTTAGACATCTGATGTTGTTTTGAGCATGTGGAGGTAGCAGGACTTCTTGCCGTACACACAGCATTGGAACAGCTGGCGTTACTGAACCCCACAAACACAGGAGCTAGTGTTTTCCTCTGTGCATACAGCACTTCTGAGCAGCAACTGGCGGTGTTGAAGCCTAGGGTCAAGGAGGGTGTAGGCTGAGGCCTAGTATGAACAAGTGTAATCTCTGGTGTAACTTTTATTTGGAGGTAGCAGGACTTCTTGCCGTACACACAGCAGGGAACAGCTGGCGTTACTGAACCCCACAAACACAGGAGCTAGTGTTTTCCTCTATGCATACAGCACTTCTGAGCAGCAACTGGCGGTGTTGAAGCCTAGGGTCAAGGAGGGTGTAGGCTGAGACCTAGTATGACCAAGTGTAATCTCTGGTGTAACTTTTATTTGGAGGTAGCATGAATTTTTGCCGGACACACAGCAGGGGAACAGCTGGCGTTACTGAACCCCACAAACACAGGAGCTAGTGTTTTCCTCTGTGCATACAGCACTTCTGAGCATCAACTGGCGATGTTGAAGCCCAGGGTCAAGGCGGGTGTAGAAATCACATTTGGAGTAGTTGCTTTGTTCCGTGGTTCTTCAAACTGTATATACTCTGAACAAGATAAACATAAGCTTTACTAACAAAAAATGATGAATTTAATTAAAAAATATTGAAATAAAGAAATTTCAAATATAGACGCATATATGCACATGGCGACAAGAAATGCAAACAAAACCAAAAAAAAAGGTATAGAGGTTTAAATGAATGCATACAAGTACATTTCATAATAAATTAATGCTGCCTAAGGAACGCTATGTACACCCGTAATATAGTGCAGACAATGGTGTAGTACTAGTCATCATCATGATTCCAAGTTATATGTCACAGTTAAAAAAACACTCATTGAGGAAAAATGTTAGCTGACACCCCATATATTACATGTCCAGCATGTAATCATTATAATATGGTGCACTAATCAATGATCAAGCATAACCGATAAAATATGCATCATGCATAGTGAAAATTGCTATGTGTGCCTGCAAGTGCAGGTGAAACAATGGCAACGGATAGCAAAGGTATATGCTATCTATGTATCAGAGTGCATAGCCAGTGATGGCGAATGGCGATATAATACTATACGTCAATAAAGGCTGCGGCACCACTCATGCGCTTTTGGCTTGTAGAAAGTTGAAGAGGGGAAGTGCATGTATGCTTGCGTGCCGGTTTTTCCGCCCACACTGCCTTCCTGCTCTTATGCGTCAGGTAGGGTAGCGGCTGGCCGTCATATGACGCTGACTTGCAGTGACGTTGCGCAGCGTTCTTCAGCGGTAGCGCCGCTCAAAAGCCGCCATCATGACTGATTTCCTGTATAAACATGCACCTATGAGCAACCATACACGCACGCCCCCTCTTGAAGAAGCTACAATCAAAACAAGCATGAAGGGTGCCGCTGCCTTTATTGAGGTACAGTATTATATCGCCATTGTCCATCAGTCGCTATGCACTATGATACCTATATAGCATAAACATTTTCTATCCGTTGCCGTTGTTGCACCTGCACTTGCAGGTATACATTGCTATTTTCACTATGCACGATGCAATTTTTATAGGTTAGGCATGATTATTGCGCCTTATTATCAGGATTAGAGGCAGGAACTTTCATCTATGGGGTGTGAACTTACAGTTGTCCTCAATCTGTGTATTTTTTACTGTCACATATATAAGTAATGCTGATGATGATGATGACTAGTCTACATCCAATGTCTGCACTATATTACAGGTGTAGATAACGTTACTTAAGCATCAATAATGGATTATGAAATGTACTTGTATGCATTCATTTCAACCCCTATACCCTATGTAGGCTTTTTTGTTAGCATTTGTAGTCGCCATGTGCATACAGTTAGGTCCATAAATATTTGGACAGAGACAACATTTATCTAATTTTGGTTCTAGACATTACCACAATGAATTTGAAGCAAAACAAATCAGATGCAGTTGAAGTTCAGACTTTCAGCTTTCATTTGAGGGTATCCACATTAAAATTGGATGAAGGGTTTAGGAGTTTCAGCTCCTTAACATGTGCCACCCTGTTTTTAAAGGGACCAAAAGTAATTGGACAAATGACTCCAAGGCTATTTCATGGACAGGTGTGGGCAATCCCTTTGTTATGTCATTCTCAATTAAGCAGATGAAAGGGCCGGAGTTGATTTGAGGTGTGGTGTTTGCATTTGGAAGGTTTTGCTGTGAAGGAAACATGCGGTCACAGGAGCTCTCCATGCAGGTGAAACAAGCCATCCTTAAGCTGCAAGAACAGAAAAAAACCCATCCAAGAAATTGCTACAACATTAGAAGTGGCAAAATCTACAATTTGGTACATCCTGAGAAAGAAAGCACTGGTGAACTCATCAATCCAAAAAGACCTGGGAGCCCACGGAAGACAACAGTGGTGGATGATCGCCGCATACTTTCTTTGGTGAAGAAGAACCCGTTCACAACATCAACTGAAGTCCAGAACACTCTCATGAAGTAGGTGTATCTGTCTCTAAGTCAACAGTAAAGAGAAGACTCCATGAAAGTAAATACAAAGGGTTCACATCTAGATGCAAACCATTCATCAATTCCAAAAATAGACAGGCCAGAGTTAAATTTGCTGAAAAACACCTCCAGAAGCCAGCTCAGTTCTGGAAAAGTATTCTATGGACAGATGAGACAAAGGTCAACCTGTACCAGAATGATGGGAAGCCAAAAGTTTGGAGAAGAAAGGGAACGGCACATGATCCAAGGCACACCACATCCTCTGTAAAACATGGTGGAGGCAACGTGATGGCATGGGCATGCATGGCTTTCAATGGCACTGGGTCACTTGTGTTTATTGATGACATAACAGCAGACAAGAGTAGCCGGATGAATTCTGAAGTGTACCGGGATATACTTTCAGCCCAGATTCAGCCAAATGCTGCAAACTTGATTGGACAGCGCTTCATAGTACAGATGGATAATGACCCCAAGCATACAGCCAAAGCTACACAGGAGTTCATGAGTGCAAAAAAGTGGAACATTCTTCAATGGCCAAGTCAATCACCAGATCTTAACCCAATTGAGCATGCATTTCACTTGCTCAAATCCAGACTTAAGAGGGAAAGACCCACAAACAAGCAAGACCTGAAGGCTGCGGCTGTAAAGGCCTGGCAAAGCATTAAGAAGGAGGAAACCCAGCGTTTGGTGATGTCCATGGGTTCCAGACTTAAGGCAGTGATTGCCTCCAAAGGATTCGCCACAAAATATTGAAAATAAAAATATTTTGTTTGGGTTATGTTTATTTGTCCAATTACTTTTGACCTCCTAAAATGTGGAGTGTTTGTAAAGAAATGTGTACAATTCCTACATTTTCTAACACATATTTTTGTTCAACCCTTCAAATTAAACGTTACAATCTGCACTTGAATTCTGTTGTAGAGGTTTCATTTCAAATCCAATGTGGTGGCATGCAGAGCCCAACTCGCGAAAATTGTGTCACTGTCCAAATATTTCTGGCCCTGACTGTATATGCGCTTATATTTAAAATGTCTATTTGTACATATTTGGGACTACAATTCATCATTTTTTGTTTGGAAAGCTGCCGTTTTTCTGGTTTTGAGCATATCAATCAGGGTGTAGGCTCTTCCCTATGTGGAGCAAGAAAACACCACCAAAAACAGGCAGAGATGCTTACCTGTCTGAAAAGGCCTCAATACTGATGCACTGACAGAGTGCAGCGGACTCAAGTAAAATGGCAACTACACAGGTGCATTAATACCAAATTAAACAGCCAGCCTTCAATCAGGGATTGGCCGTGTGGTACACCAGTGCACAAAAGTACAATCTGTATATGGCAATGTTCACACTAGGAATGCAGAGCGTCTGGTTCACAGCCTATTAATTACGCCTTATGCGGGCTGCCCAGTGCTAACTATAATGCATCCAGTGTGAACAGAGGCCACAGTGTACAGAACCATTTGGGCCCAACTGCACTCTGCAAAAGTATAATGTGCAAAAAGACATATAAATATATGTAAGGTATTAGTTGATATTCTGGCCAAAATATGTAAGCTGGCAACCCACATCACAGATCCTTACTCTTGCCAGTCCTACTCTAACATCTCCTACTCAAAGATCAAAACCACAAAAAGCGATTAAAAAAATCCAAAATTCAAGAAAACACCACCAAAAACAGGCAGAGATGCTTACCTGTCTGAAAAGGCCTCAATACTGATGCACTGACAGAGTGCAGGGACTCAAGTAAAATGGCGACTACACAGGTGCATTAATACCAAATTAAACAGCCATATACAGATTGTACTTTTGTGCACTGGTATACCACACGGCCAATCCCTGATTGAAGGCTGGCTGTTTAATTTGGTATTAATGCACCTGTGTAGTCACCATTTTACTTGAGTCCGCTGCACTCTGTCAGTGCATCAGTATTGAGGCCTTTCCAGACAGGTAAGCATCTCTGCCTGTTTTTGGTGGTGTTTTCTTGAATTTTGGATTTTTTTAATCCACTTTTTGTGGTTTTGATCTTTGAGTAGGAGATGTTAGAGTAGGACTGGCAAGAGTAAGGATCTGTGATGTGGGTTGCCAGCTTACATATTTTGGCCAGAATATCAACTAATAACTTACATATATTTATATGTCTTTTTGCACATTATACTTTTGCAGAGTGCAGTTGGGTCCAAATGGTTCTGTACATTATGGCCTCTGTTCACACTGGATGCATTATAGTTAGCACTGGGCAGCCCGCATAAGGCGTAATTAATAGGCTATGAACCAGACGCTATACATTCCTAGTGTGAACATTGCCATATACAGATTGTACTTTTGTACACTGGTGTACCACACGGCCAATCCCTGATTGAAGGCTGGCTGTTTAATTTGGTATTAATGCACCTGTGTAGTCGCCATTTTACTTGAGTCCGCTGCACTCTGTCAGTGCATCAGTATTGAGGCCTTTTCAGACAGGTAAGCATCTCTGCCTGTTTTTGGTGGTGTCTTCTTGAATTTTGGATTTTTTTAATCCGATTTTTGTGGTTTTGATCTTTGAGTAGGAGATGTTAGAGTAGGACTGGCAAGAGTAAGGATCTGTGATGTGGGTTGCCAGCTTACATATTTTGGCCAGAATATCAACTAATACCTTACATATATTTATATGTCTTTTTGCACATTATACTTTTGCAGAGTGCAGTTGGGCCCAAATGGTTCTGTACACTGTGGCCTCTGTTCACACTGGATGCATTATAGTTAGCACTGGGCAGCCCGCATAAGGCGTAATTAATAGGCTGTGAACCAGACGCTCTGCATTCCTAGTGTGAACATTGCCATATACAGATTGTACTTTTGTGCACTGGTGTACCACACGGCCAATCCCTGATTGAAGGCTGGCTGTTTAATTTGGTATTAATGCACCTGTGTAGTCGCCATTTTACTTGAGTCCGCTGCACTCTGTCAGTGCATCAGTATTGAGGCCTTTTCAGACAGGTAAGCATCTCTGCCTGTTTTTGGTGGTGTTTTCTTGAATTTTGGATTTTTTTAATCCGCTTTTTGTGGTTTTGACCTATATGGAGCAAGTTAGACATCTGATGTTGTGTGCATGTGGAGGGAGCAGAAGACTTATTGCCGGACACACAGCAGGGGAACAGCTGGCGTTACTGAACCCCAGTAACACAGAAGTCAGTGTTTTTCTATGTGCAGACGGCACTTCTGAGCAGCAACTGGCAGTGTTGGAGCCCAGGGAGTACAGTTCAGGTGGTAGAAACATGAACAGAACAGAAGACATGGATACTGTTGCCAACCAGTTATTTAAACGGAAACCGGACAGGCAAATTCAGGTGAGATCCATGCCTTGTTCATTTTCAGAAAAGTAAGCCGGTCAACGTTATCGGAGGATCGTCGCATGCGAAGGTCTGTTAGTACACCACCTGCGGCACTAAAGACGCGCTCCGATAATACAGTAGAAGCAGGGCAAGCCAGCACCTCCAATGCATACTGGCTAAGCTCTGGCCATGTATCCAGCTTAGGCTACTGTCACACATCAGGTTTTTTGAATCAGGCATAATCATCCTATGCCTGATAAGACGCGCGTGATTTTAAAACACTGATGCAACTGATCAGGTTTTTTGCCTGTTCCGTCTTGACCTTTTCAACCCGGAAATATAAAATTTCCATGTTGAAAATGCAGTTATAAGTGCCCGGAGAGAGAGAGAGAGAGAGAGAGAGAGAGAGACCTTGGATTCCGGATCAGTTTTCTGACGGATTTGTCAAAATACTGGTCCGGCGCCATAGGTTTGCATTGTTTCCGGCCGCCTGAAGTGCCTATTCAGGCACTATCAGGCGGCTCCGGAAAAAAAAAAAAACGTTGCAGCAAGCGTCTTGTCCGGCCGCCGGAATGTACATTTCCGACGGATCCGGACAAAAACGGATGCAACGCAGTGACATCAGGCGCGATCCGGCGCTAATGTAAGTAATTGCTAAAAAAAACGCATCCGGTACCGGATCCGTTTTTTTAAAAACATGCCGGATCGCGCCTGATTCAAAAAGCCTGAAATGTGAAAGTAGCCTTAGAGACCCAAAACTTGAAGGGGGGAAGAGTCGTCTGGGAGTACACTGAGAGGGCAAGACATGTAGTCTGTCACCATCTGACGGAAACGTTGCCTCCTGCTGACTGGAGCCGTCTGTGATGGTGTAGACATTTGTGGCGGTGACACAAAAGTTTGCCACATTTGGGCCATACTGGTCTTGCCCTGTGTAGAGGCGCTGCTTCTGCTCCCTCTTGTTGCAGAGCTTCCTCCACTGCCTCGACGCACAGAGCTGCTTTGTAAAGCAGTAGCAGCAGCAGTGCTCTCGGCTGGAATGGAGAACATGATGGAATGCTCCAGTGTGTCTTGGTACTCCCGCATTTTACGCTCCCGGTTCAACGGTGTTATGATGCTTTGTAAGTTGTCCCAGTAGCGAGGGTCTAGGAGGGTGTACACCCAATAATCAGAAGTGGTGAGAATGTGGGCGATGAGGCGGTCATTTCTCAGGCACTGCAGCATGAAATCAACCATGTGCTGCAGACTCCCAACTGGCCAAGAAACGCTGTCCCCTGCAAGAGGCGTCATCTCTGCCTGCTCTGCATCACCCCACCCTCGCTCTACATACTGACTACTAGAGCATTGTGTACCTCCCTCATCTGGAGCAATGTCTTCCTCCTCCATTGACTCCTCCTCATCCTCCTCACAAAGTGTCCCCTGCCTAGGCCTTTGTGAGGAACCACGTTGCGCAGACTGTCCAGAAGGTGATGGAATTTGTGACTCCTCATCCTCCACCTCTTCCAAAACCTCATCCCTTAGTGCTTGCAGTGTTTTTTGAAGCAGGCAGATAAGGGGGACAGTCATGCTGACTAGTGCATCATCTGCACTCGCCATCTGCGTTGAGTCATCAAACGCACGCAAAACGTGGCAGATGTCCTTCATAGAGGCCCACTCAGTGGTGGTGAAGTGTGAACGGCGCGAAGTGCAACTTGTTTGCGTCTGATGCAGCTGGTACTCCATTACTGCTGCCTGCTGCTCACACAACCGCTCCAACATATGTAACTAGGAATTCCACCTGGTGGGTAGGTCACATATGATGCGATGTTCCGGAAGGCGGAATCGGCGTTGCAGAGCTGCAATGCGCGATCTGGCCATGCTGGAACGCTGCAAGTGAGCGCACTCTATGTGGACCTTGTGCAGCAGTGCATCAAGATCCGGATAGTCCCTCAAAAAACTCTGCACGACCAAGTTGAGGACATGTGCCAGACATGGTATGTGAGTGAGGTTGCCTAGGCCCAGAGCTGCAACCAGATTTCGGCCATTGTCACACACTACCAAGCCTGGCTGGAGATTCGCTGGCACAAACTACACGTCGATCTCCTGCTTGATGGCATTCCAGAGCTCCTGCGCTGTGTGGCTTCGATTCCCCATAGAAATTAATTTCAGGACGGCCTGTTGACGTTTGGCCACGGATGTGCTTATATCGGTCGTAACAGGTAAACGTTCACAGGTCCATGTGGAGGTAGACCGTGACGGCTCCTGGAGCGATGATTCTGAGGAACTGGAGTAGGAGGAGGAGTCAATGTGTACAGACTGGATTCCTGCAATCCTTGGAGTTGGCAGAACACGTACAGTGCCACTCGCAAGATCTGTACCCAGCTCCACAACATTGACCCAATGGGCAGTGAGGGAAAGGTATCGTCCCTGGTCATGGGTACTGGTCCACGCATCGGTGGTCAGGTGGATTTTGCTACTGACGGCGTTTAGTAGCGCATGTTTAATTTTTCCCTCACATGCTTTTGCAGTGCAGGGACGGCTTGCCTGCTGAAATAAAAGCGGCTGGGCACGTTGTATTGTGGGACTGCCAATGCCATGAAGTTACGGAATGTGTCAGTCTCCACCAGCTTGAATGACAGCATTTCAAGGGACAGGAGTTTTGCAATGCCAGCATTCAGAGCCTGTGCTCAAGGATGGTTTGCCGAGTAGGGCCACATTTTCTCCCATGCCTGTGCTACCGATGGCTGTACAGTGGCCTGGGAGTGTGAGGATGACAGGGAACTTGCAGCTGTGGGTGGAATTACACTGGGTCTCTGTACAACAGTGACAGAGGTTCTTCCATGGCGATCCTGTGAGGAAGCCGAAACAGCTGTGTGTGAGCTGGAGGAAGAGGCTACAACACGAGCTGAAGATGTAGGTGGTGCTTGTAGGTTGGCCTACGTCTCCAGTGTGTCCTTGTAACTCCACCACGTGCTTGGTCCGCACATGTTTCTACATATTAGTGGTATTGAGGTTGCTGACACTTTTACCTCTTTTGACTTTTTGATTACACAGCTTGCATTTGACATAGCAAATGTCATCTGCAACTGTGTCAAAAAAGGACCACGCACTGCAAGTCCTCGGAGCGCCCGTTTTGGCTTTTGGAAGAGAACTGCTCCGAACGGGTGCCAAACTGGAGGCTACAGGCAACCGAGTCTGCACCCTACCTCTCCCTCCTGTTTGGACCGTTGGGGGAATCTCTTCCTCAGAGCTGCTCCCACCACCTTCCTGTTCCTCACGCCATGATGGGTCAAGGACCTCATCATCTCCACTACCCTCTTCAAACACCTGCTTCTGTTGGGTCATCTGGCCAGCACCATGCGCAACAGAAACTGGCACCTGAGTCTCATCATCATCAGATGCGTTCTGCGGTGTGCTGACCATCGGCACTGGCTCACCCGCCTCTTCAGATTCAGAGAGACAAAGCAGTTGCGCATCACTGCGTACTCCCTCTTCTTCACATTCTAGAATGCTGCTTGGCTGGCCCCCTCTTTCCAAGCCAACAGATTCAGAGAACAGAAGCAGAGACTCAGCTGGCTCCTGTATAGAGCTCTCTGACTGCCTTGGCAATTTGGCAGGTGGTGAAGAGACAGATGGTTGCTCTTCAGTGCTCTGGTCCTGAGAGGAGGTAGAAGCAATTGAAGTCGATGCGTTAGCTGCCATCCATCCGACAACGGCTTCAATTTGTTCTTCCCGCAGCAGGGGGGTACGCCGAGCTCCTACAAAACTGCGCATAAAGGAATGCTCACGGGGAAAACTGGTGGATGCTGTGTCACTGGTGGCCGCAGCAGGCACAGAATCCTCACGTCCTCTCCCTGCTGAAACTCCACGCCCATGACCACATGCCTTACTCCCTGCCTTCTTCATCTTGGTAGATTGATAAAGATAGGCAGAAAAGTACTAAGGCCTTAGTGTGCTTATTCCTGAACAGCTGCGAACAGGTATAAGAAACACTAAGTTTATTAAGTGTGGACTACACTTTAATATCAGCTAATGTGGCCTAGCAAGTGTCAAGTGTACTGTTTGGTGAACTTTATTAACTTTTTTGTGTTCTTCACCAAAAAAACCAAGGTTGTGATTGAGACAAAAGATGTACAACTGATAGTATCACTCACAAACTTTTGGTAGCTATTACAATGCAGGAAACTAGAATGCAATAGATAAGGCTACAAAAAATAGGGTAATACTAATCTGGCTGATTGTGTAGGTCGCAAACCAGCCGAAAGGCTCCTCTATCTACTCCTATCTAGTGTTTGCAACCAATGTATTGGATACGGATGGAAGCGCGTCACACTAATAGATGAGAGTTAATTGAAATAGAATGGAGCAGCACCAATTACAAAAAAAAAATAAAAGGATGAGGCAGTGACACACGCTTAGCAGACTCCAACCAGCAGTGGATGAAGAACTAACTTCAGCGTGATCTGCAGTCACAAAGAGACCTCACAGACAGCCGTGAACACTGCACACAACTGTTCACTAGCTCTGAAAGGCTCCGCTATGTACTTCTACAGTGTTTGCAACCAATGTATTGGATACGGATGGAAGCGCGTCACACTAATAGATGAGAGTTAGTTGAAATTCAATGGAGCAGCACCAATTACAAAAAAAATAAAAGGATGAGGCAGTGACACACGCTTAGCAGACTCCAACCAGCAGTGGATGAAGAACTAACTTCAGCATGATCTGCACTCACAAAGAGACCTCACAGACAGCCGTGAACACTGCACACAACTGTTCACTAGCTCTGAAAGGCTCCGCTATGTACTTCTATAGTGTTTGCAACCAATGTATTGGATACAGATGGAAGCGTGTCACACTAATAGATGAGAGCTAATTGAAATTGAATGAAGCAGCACCAATTCCAAAAAAAATTAAAGGATGAGGCAGTGACACACGCTTAGCAGACTCCAACCAGCAGTGGATGAAGATCTAACTTCAGCGTGATCTGCACTCACAAAGAGACCTCACAGACAGCCGTGAACATTGCACACAACTGTTCACTAGCTCTGAAAGGCTTCGCTATGTACTTCTACAGTGTTTGCAACCAATGTATTGGATACGGATGGAAGCGCGTCACACTAATAGATGAGAGTTTATTGAAATTGAATGGAGCAGCAACAATTACAAAAAAAAAAAAAAAAAGGAGGAGGCAGTGACACGTGCAGCTGACTACAACCAGCGGTGGATGCAGACCAAAATGCAGCGTCACCTGCTCTCACACACAGACCTTGCAGAGAGCTGTGAAAACAGCACTGCAAGGCAAAAGGAAGCTTTGCACAGCGGTTGGTAAAATAGCCTGCCTACAGAACAATTCACAAAATCGCAATCTCTAACCGTCCCTCAGAGTCAGAAGAGCAGCGTTCTGTCCCTAACTGAATTCACAGCAGAGTGAAACTAAAATGGCGGCGGCCCCTTTTATGTGCATTCTGACATCATTTTAGCAGCCAATCACAGCCATGCCAATAGTTAACATGACCGCAGCATTACATGATGTGCCCACACTTCTTAGGATTCCTCATTGGCTGAATAAAATGACACTGCCTCTCATAGCATTATGGGAACTTCCGATTCCGGTATACGATATGGCAAAAGTATCGGAACTCAATATCGGAATTCCGATACCGCGAATATCGGCCGATACCCGATACTTGCGGTATCGGAATGCTCAACACTAGTATTAGTTACCAATGTCCTTAAACTGAATGACTTGGGTTAAACGTTTGAGATATCCTTCGACATGCTTCTCACAATAGTTGGTCTGAATTTGGGCTCATTCCTCCTGAGTCCTGACAAAACTGCTGTAACTGATCCAGGTTTGTAGATCGCCTTGCTCGCACCTCTCCTTTCAATTTTCCCGATACATTGTCAATAGGATTCAGATCAGGGCTTTGTGATGGTCACTCCAAAACATTGACTTTGCTATCCTTAAACCACTTTGTTAACATTTTGGCAGTATGCTTCGGGTCATTGTCCATTTGGAAGACCCATTTCTGCCCGAGCTTTAACTTCCTGACTGATATCTTGAAATGTTGCTTCAGTATTGCTACATAATTTTCTTTTCTCATGATGCTATCTATTTTGTGAAGTGCACCAGTCCCTCCTGTGGCAAAACAACTCCACATCATGCATCTGCCACCCTCATGTTTCACAGTAGGGCAAATGTAATGATGGTCATTATGCCCAAAAAGTTCAATTTTAGTTTCATCAGCCAACAAGACATTCCTCCAAAAATTAAGATCTTTGATCTAGTGTGCATTTATTTACAAACATTAATCTGGCTTTTTTATGCTTATTTTGAATAAAGGCTTCTTCCTGGCAGAGTGGCCTTTCAGCCCATGTTGATACAGTACTCGTTTCACTGAATATTGACACAATCTTGCCAGCTTCCGCAATCATCTTCACAAGGTCTTTTGCTTTTGTCCTTGGGTTGATATGCACATGTCGGACCAAAGCACTTTCATCTCTGGGACACAAAACCCATCTCGTTCCTGAGAGATATGATGGCTGGACATTCCCATAATGTTTGCACTTGCATATAATTGTTTGTACAGATGAATGATGCACCTTCAGGTATCTTGAAATTGTACCCAAGGATGAGCCAGACTTGTGCAAGTCCACAATTCTCTTCCTGATATCTTGGCTGATTTTTGAGACTTTCACAAGATGCTACACAAAGAATCAGTTTGTTTCAGATGTGCATCAAAATACATCCACAGGTGTGTCTCTAATTAACTCAGATGTTGTCAAAAAAAATATCAGAAGTTTCCAAACACATATAGGCAGTCCAGAATTGTTTAAATGCATAGTAATCTTAGTGTACGTAAACTTTTGCAGTAAGTAATAAAAATACGTTAAACATTCTCTCTCTCATTATTCTGGCATTTGGCAATTTAATAATTATGGTAATCCTTATTGATCTAAATTGGCAAAGATTTATTCTGATTTGATGTCAGATATTGAGAAAAACATGCATATGTGTCGTTTATATACTGTATCTAAACTTTGGGTTTCTACTGTAAATATATCATTTATTGATTTTATTTTTTTATTTACTTAGTCCCTCCATGAGACTTTAACTTTTATTACTTTGATTGCTGGTATAATGCATTGCAATGCATTATAACTGTCAGTAAGTAATACACTGATAAAAGCCTGTTAGACCATGCTGCTAGCATGGTCTAAAAAGGCCATGACCCGGAGGCCATCAGGATGACATCAGATTGCCATAGCAATGATTGGGCACTCGCGAAGATGTTGAGGGGCACCGTTCTGAAGGGAGAGGGAGTCCTTTTCCTCTCACAGCCTTCAAAATACTACAATCGCTATTGATATCAACATTTAGGGAGTTAAATGGCCCAGGGAATGGCCTGAGGCAATGTGGGCACCACTTCTGGCTGTGAATCCTCAGGTGTGGCTTTCAATTAAGCCGAGCTTCCAGGGATGATCATGTGGGCACTGCTCCTGTGCCCACATGATCGCCATGATGTAAATTTGCGTCATTTTGCAAGAACCTTTACGATCATGACAAAAACTTAGAAGAAATGTCGTGAAGGGGTTAATGAAACCTTGCTGTGTTCTACTTACTCAAGAGTAGTGTTGAGCATTCCGATACCGCAAGTATCGGGTATCGGACGATATTCGCCGTATCGGAATTCCGATACTTAGTTCCGATACTGTTCCTATATCGTATACCGGAATCAGAAGTATAATTCTTTGAGAGGCAGTGTGATTTTATTCAGCCAATGAGGATTCCTAAGAAGTGTGGGCACATCCTGTAATGCTGCGGTCATGTTCACTAATGGCATGGCTGTGATTGGCTGCTGAAATGATGTCAGAATGCACTATAAAAGGCGCCGCCGCCATTTTAGCTTCACTGTGCTGTGAATTCAGTTAGGGACAGAACGCTGCTCTGCTGACTCTGAGGGACAGTTACAGATAGCGTTTTTGTGAATTGTTCTGTAGGCAGGCTATTTGAGAAACCGCTTTGTAAATCATACTTTTTCCTTGCAGTGTTGTTTTCACAGCTCTGTGCAAGGTGTGTGTGTGTGAGTGCAGGTGACGCTGCAGTTTGCTCTGCATCCAACGCTGTTTGTAGTCATCTGCATGTGTCACTCACTGACTCTTTTTTTTTTTTTTATTTTGTGGAATTGGTGCTGCTCCATTCAATTGAAATTAACAGTGATCTATTAGTGTGAGCGCTTCCATCCGTATACAATACATCGGTTGTAAACACTATAGAAGTACACAAAGGAGCCTTTCACAGCTAGTGAACAGTTGTGTGCAGTGTTCACTGTAGTCTGTGAGGTTTTCATTTTTTGAGTGCAGATCACGCTCCAGTTAGTTCTTCAACCACTGCTGGTTGTAGTCTGCTGAGCGTGTGTCACTGCCTCATCCTTGACATTTTTCTCTAATTGGTGTTGCTCCATTCTATTTAAAAAACTCAAATCTATTAGTGTGACGCGCTTCCATCCGTATACAATACATTGGTTGCAAACACTATAGAAGTACACAAAGGGCCTTTCACAGCTAGTGAACAGTTGTGTGCAGTGTTCACTGTAGTCTGTGAGGTTTTCATTTTTTGAGTGCAGATCACGCTCCAGTTTGTTCTTCAACCACTGCTGGTTGTAGTCTGCTGAGCGTGTGTCACGGCCTCATCCTTGACATTTTTCTCTAATTGGTGCTGCTCCATTCTATTTAAAAAAACTCAAATCTATTAGTGTGACGCGCTTCCATCCGTATACAATACATTGGTTGCAAACACTATAGAAGTACACAAAGGGGCCTTTCACAGCTAGTGAACAGTTGTGTGCAGTGTTCACTGTAGTCTGTGAGGTTTTCATTTTTTGAGTGCAGATCACGCTCCAGTTAGTTCTTCAACCACTGCTGGTTGTAGTCTGCTGAGCGTGTGTCATTGCCTCATCCTTGACATTTTTCTCTAATTGGTGCTGCTCCATTCTATTTAAAAAAACTCAAATCTATTAGTGTGACGCGCTTCCATCCGTATACAATACGTTGGTTGCAAACACTGATAGAAGTACACAAAGGGGCCTTTCACAGCTAGTGAACAGTTGTGTGCAGCGTTCACTGTAGTATGTGAGTTTTCATTTTTTGAGTGCAGATCACGCTCCAGTTAGTTCTTCAACCACTGCTGGTTGTAGTCTGCTGAGCGTGTGTCACTGCCTCATCCTTGACATTTTTCTCTAATTGGTGCTGCTCCATTCTATTTAAAAAAACTCAAATCTATTAGTGTGACGCGCTTCCATCCGTATACAATACATTGGTTGCAAACACTAGAAGTACACAAAGGGGCCTTTCACAGCTAGTGAACAGTTGTGTGCAGTGTTCACTGTAGTCTGTGAGGTTTTCATTTTTTGAGTGCAGATCACGCTCCAGTTAGTTCTTCAACCACTGCTGGTGTAGTCTTCTGAGCGTGTGTCACTGCCTCATCCTTGACATTTTTCTCTAATTGGTGCTGCTCCATTCTATTTAAAAAAACTCAAATCTATTAGTGTGACGCGCTTCCATCCGTATACAATACATTGGTTGCAAACACTATAGAAGTACACAAAGGGGCCTTTCACAGCTAGTGAACAGTTGTGTGCAGTGTTCACTGTAGTCTGTGAGGTTTTCATTTTTTGAGTGCAGATCACGCTCCAGTTAGTTCTTCAACCACTGCTGGTTGTAGTCTGCTGAGCGTGTGTCACTGCCTCATCCTTGACATTTTTCTCTAATTGGTGCTGCTCCATTCTATTTAAAAAAACTCAAATCTATTAGTGTGACGCGCTTCCATCGTATACAATACATTGGTTGCAAACACTATAGAAGTACACAAAGGGGCCTTTCACAGTAGTGAACATTGTGTGCAGTGTTCACTGTAGTCTGTGAGGTTTTCATTTTTTGAGTGCAGATCACGCTCCAGTTAGTTCTTCAACCACTGCTGGATTGTAGTCTGCTGAGCGTGTGTCACTGCCTCATCCTTGACATTTTTCTCTAATTGGTGCTGCTCCATTCTATTTAAAAAAACTCAAATCTATTAGTGTGACGCGCTTCCATCCGTATACAATACATTGGTTGCAAACACTATAGAAGTACACAAAGGGGCCTTTCACAGCTAGTGAACAGTTGTGTGCAGTGTTCACTGTAGTCTGTGAGGTTTTCATTTTTTGAGTGCAGATCACGCTCCAGTTAGTTCTTCAACCACTGCTGGTTGTAGTCTGCTGAGCGTGTGTCACTGCCTCATCCTTGACATTTTTCTCTAATTGGTGCTGCTCCATTCTATTTAAAAAAACTCAAATCTATTAGTGTGACGCGCTTCCATCCGTATACAATACATTGGTTGCAAACACTATAGAAGTACACAAAGGGGCCTTTCACAGCTAGTGAACAGTTGTGTGCAGTGTTCACTGTAGTCTGTGAGGTTTTCATTTTTTGAGTGCAGATCACGCTCCAGTTAGTTCTTCAACCACTGCTGGTGTAGTCTGCTGAGCGTGTGTCACTGCCTCATCCTTGACATTTTTCTCTAATTGGTGCTGCTCCATTCTATTTAAAAAAACTAAATCTATTAGTGTGACGCGCTTCCATCCGTATACAATACATTGGTTGCAAACACTATAGAAGTACACAAAGGGGCCTTTCACAGCTAGTGAACAGTTGTGTGCAGTGTTCACTGTAGTCTGTGAGGTTTTCATTTTTTGAGTGCAGATCACGCTCCAGTAGTTCTTCAACCACTGCTGGTTGTAGTCTTCTGAGCGTGTGTCACTGCCTCATCCTTGACATTTTTCTCTAATTGGTGCTGCTCCATTCTATTTAAAAAAACTCAAATCTATTAGTGTGACGCGCTTCCATCCGTATACAATACATTGGTTGCAAAC
>JARQOD010012375.1:0-19909 GCA_033576555.1 Oophaga sylvatica | reverse complement strand
CAACACAACATTTGCTCTGCGTAAGAAGTGAAGGGGAAAGAGCGGGGAGGGCGCGATGGGGTGATGGGGGGGTGGGGGCTTTTTCAGGGGGATCAGTGTCCCGCCGGGGGACAGGGGTGGGGGGGTTAAAATTGGGCTGTCCGTCAATTGGGGACGTTGGGGGTATTAGGGAATGAAAAGGGGACTCTTAAAAACCCCAGAAGATAGACGTAATGGGCACAGACCCCCACTTGACTCAAATCCCGCAATGTGGGGGGGGGGTTACGGGTATGGGTGGTATTATTAAAGGAGTTAGTTCGGGGGTCTAAAAACTGGAGGGTTAGAGCCAAAACAAAGAAAAAAATTTTTGAATTTGGGGAACGATTCTTTGCGGGAAAAAGAGACATTTTAGAAAAAAAAAATTTTTTTTTAAAACCCCTTTTTGTAAGTCTTTTAAATTTTTTTTTCCCGTGTTTTTTTTTTTTTTTTAAAGGGGCCTTAAAAATTTTAAAGGGGGTTTTTGTACAGTTTTATACTTGGGTTTTGGGGGCAAAACCCCCCTTTTTTTGTTTACTTTGTTTTATATAAAACAAAAATTTATTTGGCCAAAAATGGTTTTAATGTTTTTTTTGGGATTTTTTTTTTTTCCCTTTTTTTTAAAATTTTGGGGCCACTACAGAAATATTTTTTTTAAAATTTTTAGCACCTTTTAGAATTCTGGCAAACTTTTTTTAAAATAATGCCCCCATCTTTTAGTAATGTCCAATCCGGTTTTGGCCTTTCTTGTGTAATGCCCCCCCCCGGCCCCCCTTCTTATAGAAAGGGACCCCCCTAATGTGTTTTTTTCTATACGATAAAAGAAAAAAAAAAAGATCCTTCCCCTTCCTTTTTTCCCCGGGGGGAAACCCTCTTTTCTGCAAAAGCAGCCCTATCCGGGGGGTGTTATGTTTAGGTAGCTAAAGGGGGAAAAAAAAAAAAAGGGAAAATACACCAGGGGGGCTGGAACTTTTGGTTTGCATAACGGGAATTTCCCAAAACAATAGAGGTAGCCGGGGGTTTTCCCCGTTGCCAACGCCTGTCACAGCCTGAGAGATAACTACCCTTTAAAGGCAAAAAGAGAAAGCTATCCCCCGGAGTTTTCCCCAAAAGGGAAAATAGGGCCCCCAAACATATATGGCGGTTGGGACAAGAAGAAAAAAAAAACAACACGGGGCAAAAAATTTACAATGAGCAAACTTTTGGGGGGGCCCCAAATTTCTGTTAGACAGAAAAGTACGGAAAAAAATTCTGACGCAACAAAAAAAAACCCTTTAAAAAATTTACCGCACTTGTTTTCCAAAAAAACCCCGGAAAAAACACATCCACCACCAAAATTCAATCTTGGGTAACAAAACAAACCCCCAGCCATGAAAAAAACGGAAAAAAGAAAATAAAAAAATAAAATGGTACAGAAAAAATTTAGAGGAGCACAGGCCCAGGAGGGGACCCGGCTGACCTCACAAAAGTTTCAGAAAAATATGGAAAAAGCAAACACAAAAGAAAAGCAGAAAATATCTTATCGAAAAACGGTGTGGGGGGACTCCCGCAACTTCAAATGAACCAGGAACCACAAAATTTTTACAAAAACAATTGATCCGGCCCATCATGGGAGGGAACCCCCCCCTTTTAACAACCTCAGTGATCCCCGTTTTTTTTTCCCCGCTGGGAAAAGGGTTTGTACCCGTCTGTCACCCCAGAGGGGAGCCTCGCTAAAAAACCCTTCTGCACATTTAAAAATTGGGGCCCCCCCTTGAGGAGGGGGCACCGAAAAACCCCCACTTGTGCAACCGGGGGCCCATCAGGATGAGCTCGGGATAGGCAGGATCAGTCTCTAGCATGGTTTTTGAAGCAAACACCAAAGAATTTTCCTCTGACCCCTAACCCCTCTCATTTTTCGCCACATTTCTCCAGTTTCCCCCCCAACCAAAACAGGGTCAGGGGGACAGCCATAGGAACCATGGCCGAAAACCCCCTTCAAAAGGGGTTGGGGGGAAAACGTTAGGGGTTTTTAAAAGCCCCCAAAAAAAGAAAAAAGGGGGAAGGGAAAACCCCAAAATTTAAAAATTTTTCCCCCTGATCTTATGGGCCCCAAAAAACTGGGGTTAAAGTTTTGGGGATGCAACCCCTTAGGGTATTTCTTCAGGAAAAACCAAAACCAAGTCCCCCCTTTTTAAAAAACCCAGGACCTCGTCCTATGCTTTTTCCCAAAACCCCGGGGGGGCCTTTCTTAAAAGAGAAAACCTCTCCCATACCTGGTCCCCCAAAAAAGCTGCATACGCTCCACAAAAAAAATCACCACCCCCGGGCAGACCCGGCCCCCGGTTTCCCGAAGAAAATGGGGTGAAACCCCGAATTGCAGAAAAAAGGGGGCATCAAGGTGGAGAAACTAGGCCTTTTTTTAAGAGCAAACCAGCCCAAAAGGGAAAAAAAAGGGGGCCCGTCATCTTGACAGCAGCACAAAACATCTAAAAGCCCCCCCAAAGGTCTGGTTTGTTCCCCCCGGGTTTTTTCCTTTGGGGCTGGGTGAAATGCAGAGGAGAAAGAAAATTTTTTGGAAAAAAAAAGTTTAGAAAAAAAAGTCCTCCAAAATTGGAAAAAAAAAGGGACCCCTGTCAGACACAGGTTTCCGGGAATGCGGCAACCAAAACCCCCGTGCTAAAGGGAAAAAAAAGGGGCCCCCAAATCGGAGGGGGGAAAATTTGGGAAGGGGCCACAAATGTTCATTTTGGGGAAAAACTATCACTTTCCCCCCGATAAGGGTTTCATTTTGAGAGCCCGGGGGGCGGAAAAAAAAATCCAAAGATTTTGGGCCCTGGCCTTTTGGGGGACGGGAAAAGGGGTTTTAAAAAACCACTAGAGCGAGAGCAAGGCTTGGAGCGAAAAAAACCCAAAAAGGGACTGAAAATTCCTGACTCACGAGAAAAAATAGGCCCCCAAAAAGGAGACTCCCCAAAAGTCTCGGGCCCAAAAAAAACCCGGGTTTGACACCAAAAAAGGGAACAAGAATCTCACCCATCACACTTTCTTCCCCTGGTCGGGGGCAAACAATTTCCCAAAAGGGCAGCTTTGGTTTATCCCCCCACCCCCTCCAAGCCTTTCCCCAAAATTGGGGGGGGATGGCGGGAAGAAATACACCCCCTTCAAATAACAGGGTTTCAGATAACTCAGGAGAATCCGCAAAAAAAAAAACTCCTTGAAAAGGGGTTCTGCTTAAATTCTTAGCCCCCGAAAAAAAAAACCCCAAAAATTTTTAAAACGTGTAAAAAAAAAGGGGCCCCCGGCCTTTTTTGGATTAATCGTTTGGCTGATTCAAAAAAAACCCGGGTTTTATCCCCCTAGGACCCCCCCGTTTTTTTGGGCCCCCTTTCCCCAGCAATTCTCCCTCTTCAAAGGGCCCCAAATTCATGCCCAAAAAATCCCGATTCCCCCCCAAAAAATTTTTCTTTCCCTTTGGAAAAAACTTTCGAAAAAAAAGGAAAAAGGGTTACTCAAGGGGTTTTGGATCCTTTTGGCCCAAACGGCACCCCCCCCAATAAAAAGGGGCATCAACCCCCCCCCAAAAAAGGGCAGAGAAACACAGGCTCCCGAAAAGAACAGGGACAGAAATAATTTTGCTTTTTTTCCCTAAATTTGCAAAACCCTGCTCGGAGCTAATTCACCACGGGGGAAACCCCCTTTTTGGTCAGTAGTCAATGGTTTAAAAATACCAAAAAAATTTTTACCAAAAAAATTTACGAAAAAAATTTGGGGAAAAACCCCAAAAAAATCTCAAAAGAGCCTTAAAAGAAGTAGGAAAAACCCCAAAATTAATTTTTCTAAAACCTTGATCGGGTCCATTTTAATAACAGAGGAAAAAAAAAAGAACCCCCAAAATGACCCCTTCTGTACCCCCAAAAAGACCTTTGATCCTTCACATACAGTGCTTTCCTAAAAAAAATTTCTGGAAACCAGTCCGAACATTTTTCCCAAAAAGCCCCCCTTTTTTTGGGAAAAAAAATAAAGATATCACCAAAAATAAACAATCAAAAATTGTATCCCAAAATCCCGAAAATATTTTCAGGGAAGGGGATTGGAAGAGGGAAGGATTTTTAGTCCCCCCAAAGGGAAATAATAGGTATAAAAACCCCCCCTTTTTGGGTATTAACGCCGTTTTAAATTCATCCCCTGCTTAATGGGAATAATTTAAACCCCCCCCTGGGGTAAATTTTTGGGGTAAACCAACTAGCATTTTTTCACTCTGGAAAACAGGTCAAAATCAAGGGTAAAAGGTTTTGATATTTCACCCGTGATCTTTTCAGGAGGGGTAATCAATACATGGCCCCCCCAAAAAACCATCCTTTTTGGGCCCCAAAAAAAGGGAAAAAACCCCGGGGGCCCCCCAAAGGGGAAGGGAGGGTTTATATTTACCCTTCCCCAATGACCCCTTTTATATAGATGCATAGATCGTGTTCAGGTACAGAAAAATTAAAAAGGCGACCTTTAGGAAATTTACCACCAGGCACTAATTCAATACGCAATCGCAGGGCCCCCGTGGGGGGCAAGGATGCAGATTTACTTTTAAAACACATCAAAAATCAGTTTAAAAAGTCAGGAACAAAATGGGAATGGGAGAGGCAGAAAAAAAGGGTGCCAGCATTAAAAACATTGGCAGCCCCCCAAAAAGGGCACAGACACGATTTCCAACCAAAACGAATTTTGACTGCAACCCAAGGGGAAAACCCCAAAAAATAATGTCATGCGATTATTTCAACACCAGAAAAATTTTTTAAAAATTTCCGATGATCTGGTTCAACCCCCATTATCACCTGGTAAAAATTTTGGGGGTTTTTTTCTGCCAAAAAAAAGGGGAATCAAAGCCCCCAAAAGGGGGGAATTAAAAACCGCAGGGGGACATGGGAAAGCCACAAAAGTTTGGGAAAATAAAATCCATAGGTTAATAGCGCCCCTGAAAAAAAAAAAAAAACCTGAGCCCCAAAAAAGGGGGCTGGAGCAAAAAGGGTAACAGTCAACAGAAATTTAGCGAAAAATACCCCCAAAAAAATGAGCGCGCAAAACGTCTTCCCCCCTTTTTTGGGGGGGTGGGGAAAAAACAGAGAGGGGTTTACCACAGTAGAAACATAACCCATTGCGCTTTGAAATTTTGACGCTGTCCCCAGAAGTCACTCCATCACACTGCATAGCTCGGAACGGCCACAAGGCAACAAACCCCTCACCCCCCCCTTTCGCTCACGCAAACGTCTACCAAATTTTAAAGCCAAAGGGCATAAAAAACTTTTTTACCCGAGGGTACAGGGAATCCACCTTTTCGTCCTTTACATTCCGACAGGGCCCTTCGAAAAAGGGCTGCCCCAAAAAAACATTTATTCCATTTTTGGGGGGGCGCCCACTTTCGAAAAAAATTTAAATAAAATTAGCGGTTCACAGCCCCCCCTTAATGCCAAAAGGTTTTTCTCCCCCTGATCAGTGACATTAGGTTATGTACAACAACCCAGGCCCCGAAAAAATCATAACATCATTCAAAACGGACCCCCGGTGTCAGGAAAAACCCCCAAACCTGGGGGCTGCGCAGGAAAGAAGGGCAATTTGAACCCCGCGTGCTGCGTTCCCTGGGGGTTAGGCTTTTAAAAGGGGGAAAAAAAATTACGTTATTTTTCAAATTCAGAAATTTACCCCGCCCCCCCAAAAAAAAAAATTTGGGCATGGGGATCCTGGGTTTCCCCCAAAACCCGGGGGAACCCCAGCAGATAGGAACAATACCCCGAACCCCAGGGAAAGCTGATCCAATGGCCAGACAATGTGCAAACTCCATGAAAAAAAAAAAAACCCCCCACCCCAGAGAGAAAGAGGGAAAAAATGCAACAAACAGAAAAAAAAAAAAAAAAATTTGAAAAAACTGACAATTTTTTTCTTTCCCACTTTTTTTTCCCTTTGTGAGTCCCTTTTAAATTTTGTTTTTGGCCGGGATATTTATGTTTAGGTAGTGAGGGGAAAAAGCAAAAAGGGGAAATACACCAAAGGTGGAACTTTTGGGGGTTGCAGAAATAAACAACCACACAATAAGGTACCCGTGGGGTTCCACTTGATCCTAGAGCCTCGAAAAGTGGAGAAATACACCTAAGGCGAAAGTAAGATCTGCCCGGAGCAGACCCCAAAAAAAAAAGGGAAACCCCTCCAAAAAAAATAGCGGTTAGCAAGAAGATAGCGGGGACCAGACAGAAAATACAATGAGCAAAGTTGGGCCCACTCTGTTAAAAAAAAAGAAAGGGAAAAAATTTGACTGAACCAAAAAAAAAACCCAAAAAATACCAGCATTTTGTTGAAAAAAAAACTGAGACACACGACTCTCCCCCCAAAATCATCCGGTGACAAAACAAAGCCCCCACTAAAAAAAACAGGAAAAAGCAAATAAACAAATAACAGGGTACGAAAAATTGGAGGAGCACGGCCCAAGGTGGCCGGCTACTTCCAAAAAAAGTGCAGAAAACTATGAAAAGAAGCACAAAAAAAAAGAAAAATTCTTTTCGAAAGTGGTGCAGGAAAGGGACCCCGAATTCCCCAAATAAACCCGGAACCAAATTTTAAAAAAAGAAAATTGTCCCGGCGACCATCATAGGAGGGAACCTCCCTTTATCAGACCATCAGTATCCAGATTGCTTTCCTCGCGAAAGGTTCAGTACGTCTGTAACCCCGAGGGACTTCGTCGAAACCATCTCTACACATTACAACAAGGGGCCCCTCGTGGGAGCGCTTTTTTTCAATTAAGTGCGTTTTTTTGTAAGGAAGTGGACAAGAATAAGAAAAGTTGAATTTTTTGAGTTATTGCAAGCGAACAGCCATCTGCTGGTCAAAAATGAAAGTGAAAGAATGAAAATTACAGTAGTAGTAACCTAAAAATGGGAGGGGTTTAAACCAGCCTCCTGCTCGAGGCGAACGCAAAATGGCGCCCCCCCCTTGTAAATCTTCAAATAAATTGGTTTTTTCTTTATAGCCAAAGACGCAATGTAAAATACATACACTTTTAAATAGGAATAATTTGAAACACGCTTTCACTTTTGGGAGTCAATGCCGCCCGAGGGGAAAAATGACAACTTGCCCTTTTTGGTGCGCCCCGGCCGGGGCGTGCTTACTGACGCTTCTACCCCGGCGGCCCCCCTGTGTACTAATGCGGCACCGGTTTCCAGTTTAAACACGGCACTGATATTCACTAACATTTTTTTCCCGGACCCGGGAAATTTAGGATTGTAAACCGCCTAAAAACCAAAAATTTCAGTTCAGTATTTTTCAGTTTTTACCCCAGTATTTTTAAGGCCAAACGGGGGGGTGAGAATCCAGGAGTCGGACGTGTTTTTTTACTTTTTTTATTGTTTAAAAACTGGTTTTTTTGGCTACAAATAGAGGTAAAATATGAACGGGGACCGTGGGCCCATAAGGGTTTCTGCTACTTCTGATTCCCCAACAGAAGTTTCAGTCACAAGTGGCGCCCCAAAAAAAAGGGGGGTTTTTGGCATTAACACAGGAGCTCTGTTTTTGTGTCATGTCGGTAAAACAGTGATGAGCCGTAATTATACACAGGAGCTCGTATAAAGGTCAGGTACAGGGAAACAGTGATCATCGGTGACTTTTTACAGGATCTTGTAACAATTCATGTAAGGTAATACAGGTCATGGTGACATTATACACAGGAGCTCCCTTTCTCATTCTGGCCCCGGCCCTTCTGACCCCACTTCATTCTGCCCCCTGGGGGAAAATTTTTGGCAAAAAAAGAGAGAAAGAAAAAGGGGGAAAGAAAAAACAGAGAGAGAAAGAAAAACAGAGAGAAAAAAAAAAAGAAAAAGGGAAAAGAAAGAAAAGGGGAAAAAAAAAAGAGAGGAAAGAAAGAGGGGGAAGGAAAGAAAGATAGAAAGAAGAGAAAAAAAGAAAAAGAGAGAGGAAAGAAGAGGAGAAGGGGGGAAAGAGAAAAGAAAGAACAAGAGAGAAAGAAAAACAGAGAAAGAAGGAACGAAAGGAAGAAAGAAAAGAAAAAAAAAAAAGAGGGAAAGAAAGAACAAAAAGAAAAAAACAGAGAGAGAAAAAAAAAAATTACAGAGGGAAAGAAAACAGAGAGAAAGAAAGAAAGAAGGAAAAACAGAGAGAAAGAAAGGGGAAAGAAAAAAAAAAAAGGAGAGAAAGAAAGATTAGAGGGGAAAGAAAAACAGAGAGAAAGAAACGAGAGAAAGAAAAAAGATTAAGGGGGAAAAAAGACAGGAGAGAGAGAAAGAAAAGGGAAAAAAGAAAGATTCTAAAGATACTTAGCAGCATGGAAATTTTGACCCGCCAATGGGGCATCCCGTTCCCCAAGGGATCCGCTGCCCCGTGTTGTAGGAGGAGGGTAAAAATTAAACTTTCCCCCGAGGCCTCCATGGTTCCTCACAATCTCCCCCAAAAATTTCCCTCTTTTTTGTTCCTTCAGCACGTCATTTCCCCTGGAACGTCCGTGCGAATTTTAAGTGCCCGGGGCTCCACCGTGTACTCCTTGCCCCCGGGAAAAAATAAGCCCCCGGCTGGGGCAGGGGGGAACTCTAAAAAAGGGATGTCACGCTGGACCCCGGAGGGTTTGGGGGGGATGAAGCTCCCCCCCATACACCGCCCATCACGCACAGTCTCCCAATCAAAAAACCAATTCCACTTTGTATGCCTCGTACACACAGGGCTCCGCTCCGCACACCTCTACAACACGGCTCTGCTCCGCAGACTCGTACATACGAGCCCCACTCACCTCTACACACACGGTTCGCTTTGTAAGTCTTGTACAAAAGGGCCCCGCAACCACCTCGTACCACAGGCTCCGCTCCGCACACTCGTACCACGCGGCTCCGCCCGCACAAAATCGTACAACGCGGCTCCGCTCCGCAACTTCGTTTACACGCGGTCCACTATGCACACCTCGTACACATGGGGGTCCGCTCCGCACCACCGTATACAGGGGGTCCGCTTCATAGATCTTGTACACATTCGGCTCTGCTCCGCACACCCTATACACACGAGGCTGCATTTGTACCTCATACACACACAGCTCTGCTACATCCACCCTGTAAACCCTCCTGACCCCACAATAAACTTCCCTTATCTAGCACCATGACAACCAGCACAGCAGAGTCCTGCATACACTGAGGCCCCTGATCATGTGACCCCTGACTCCTCTCCTTCTGTGACTTCATCACAGGTCCTGTGCGCACAGAGCAGCAATGTATGAGCAACACCAGCAGATGCAGGAGATGAGAATCTGTCGCCCCCTGTCTTCAGGGACGTACCGCCGCCTGAAGCAGAGTGCTCAACTTGCCTCATGGTAGGTGCGCCCCTGACAGTGGGGACTATATTTCGACAGGAAGAGTTTAAAGACGACACCAGATCAGGTGACACCAGTGTCACAGTTAGTAATTATAAAGACCTGGACGGGCCGAGAAGAGGCATTTGGCATGGACAGGTCATGTGGCTAGAGCTTACAGCCACCCACTGCCACAGAAGGGTCTAAGAGCGATTAATGCAAGATAAGGCATGAGCTGTGGGAAGATCCGTAAGAAGTTTGTCCCCACACCAGTAGAAAATCTGTGCGCAGCACCAGCAGAGGATTTGCACCCGCACCAGTAGAAGATCCATAAGCAGCGCAGTAGAGTGATTAGATCCGAACCAGGCTCGGGAGAGGACCGTTCCTGTGGGGCTGTTAGTTCCAGTGTAGACATATTGGTACAGGGTATGGGCTGGGTCCGTGCTTGAGGGGACAGAGACGGCCGGTGCTACAAGCACACTGGTACCCAGTGACTCGCATATCTAGGACTTGTGGCCTGGCTGGAAATATCGGTGACCCCCGCTAGGGCCAGTGTAACGATCAGAGGTATTTATAGAGACTACGACGGGGGACGGGCCTAGTACTGAGAGTGACGACCGTGAAGTTGAGACATAAAGGCATTAACAGTCATTTAACTGCTAGATAACAAGAACGGTGTGTGTAATAGAAGATTGCATAGATATTGTATTTAGGAGTATTGTTGTGTCATAAAATACTGTATAAACCCTGTTACTGTTACTGGCAATATAGTGCTTACTTGTATATATTCATATACTTATAAATAGATTTTCTTTTTGTGTTAGTTAGTGATCAACTTGCTCCATTTTAGGTGCGCCCCTGGCCAGGGAGCAGTGCTTTACTGTAGCGCTTCTACCCCGGCGGCCGTCCGTGTGGTACTAATGCGGCCACGGTTGCACACGTATTACACACACGGACACTGATATCTCACTAACAGTTTTTCCGGTACCGGAAATATCAGGATGTGTGAAACCAGCCTTAAAGCCACATTCTCACGTTCAGTATTTGTTCAGTATTTTACCTCAGTATTTGTAAGGCCAAATCGGGAGTGGGTGAGAAATCCAGGAGTCGTGACGTGTTTCTATTATACTTTTTTCTGATTGTTTCACCTCCTGGTTTTGGTTACAATACTGAGGTAAAATACTGAACGTGTGACCGTGGCCTGATAGGGGTTTCTGTACTTCTGACTTCCCACAGACAGAAGTTGCAGTCACAAGATGGCGCGATAAAAGGTGGAGATGGTGACATTTATACACAGGAGCTCTGTATATAGTGTCAGTGTACAGGTAATACAGTGATCACCCGTGACATTATACACAGAGCTTGTCTATTAGTGTCAGTGTTCAGGTAATACAGTGATCATCGGTGACATTTATATACAGGATCTCTGTATACAATTATCAGTGTACAGGTAATACAGTGATCACTGGTGACATTATACACAGGAGCTCCGTGCTCTATTCTGCAGCCCCGTGCTCCATTCTGACCCCATGCTTCATTCTGCCCCGTGGCAAATTTAGGCAACAAAGAGAGAGAAAGAACGAGAGGAAAGAAAGAACAGAGAGGAGAAAGAAGAACAGAGAGAAAAAAAGAAAGAACAGAGAAAGAGAAAGAAAGAGGGGAAAGAAAGACGAGAGAGAGAAAGAGAGAGGGGAAGGAAAGAAAGATAGAAAGAGAGAAACAAAGAACAGAGAGAGAGAAAGAACAGAGAGAGAAAGAACAGAGAGAGAGAAAGGAAGAACAGAGAGAAAGAAAGAACAGAGAGCGAAAGAAAGAACAGAGAAAGAAGGAACAGAGAGAGAAAGAAAGAACAGAGAGAGAAAGAAAGAAAGAGAGGAAAGAAAGAACAGAGAAAGAAAGAACAGAGAGAGAAAAAGAAAGAAAGATTAAAGAGGGAAGAAAGAACAGAGAGAAAGAAAGAACAGAGAAGGAAAGAACAGAGAGAAAGAAAAGAGGGAAAGAAAAAAAGAACAGAGAGAGAAAGAAAGATTAGAGAGGGAAAGAAAGAACAGAGAGAGAAAGAAACAGAGAGAAAGAAAGAAAGATTAGAGAGGGAAAGAAAGATCAGAGAGAGAGAGAAAGAAACAGAGAGAGAAAGAAAGATTCTATAAAGATACTATAGCAGCCTGGCATATCATGATCCGCTCACATGGCCGGCATCCCCGATTCCAAGGTGATCCCGCTGTCCGCGCTGTTGTAGGAGGACATGGTAATGAATCTGAAGCATTCCCTGAAGTGCCTCCATGGTTCCGTCACAATCTCCTCCCAAAATTACCTCATTTCTGTTCATCTTCCAGCACGTCACTTCCAGTGGAACGTCACGTGCGAATTTTAAAGTGCTCCTCGGGGCTCCACCGTGTACTCCTGTGTCCACGGGAAAAGTAAGCTCCCGGCTGGGACAGTGGGGGCAGACTCTCAAAATCGGGACTGTCACGCTGGATCCGGGATGGTTGGGAGGTATGAATGCTCCCCACCATACACCGACCTCATACCGCACAGCTCTGCACACCTCATACACACACGGTTCCACTTTGTATGCCTCGTACACACAGGGCTCCGCTCCGCACACCTCGTACACACACGGCTCTGCTCCGCACCCTCGTACATATGCAGCTCCACTCACCTCATACACACACGGTTCCGCTTTGTAAGTCTTGTACACACAGGGCTCCGCACACCACCTCGTACACACATGGCTCCGCTCCGCACACCTCGTACACACGCGGCTCCGCTCCCACACATCGTACACACGCGGCTCCGCTCCGCACACTTCGTTTACACGCGGCTCCACTCTGCACACCTCGTACACATGCGGCTCCGCTGTCACGGGTGTGTCGCGGCGAAGATCGTCGCGATTGCACACTCTGACTTCGCACAGCTGAGTTTTGGTGCTGGGTGTTTTTCGGCACTGAGGGAGTTAATTTTTCTCTCTTGGTGCTGGACTGACCAGCCTCGCCCAGCTGCGATTGATGTTTTGTTAATTAGCTTCCTTCTTATACCTGCTGGTCTGCTGGGGAAGTTGTCGGTGAAAGCATTCATTCAGACCAGCAGAGCGGATCGTTTCTGAGAAGACTTAAGCTAAGAGTGCCTGTTGTGGTTTATCCTCTCCTCGCTTATTGTTTATCTCCTTAACCTTTTGTGTGTCATGTGTGCATCGCCACGAAGATCGTCGCGGTTGCACATTCTGACTTCTCACAGCTGAGTTGCTGTTTCTTTGTGTTTGGCAGTTAGGGAGTTAATTCTGTCTGTGCTCAGTTCTGGGACTGGGTGCAGTTTCTCCCGGCTGCAATTAATTATTTGTTGATTGGTTTCCTTTAAATCTCTGGTTGTCTGTGTTGGGAGTTGCCAGTGAAATTCTTCATGCAGACCACAGATAGGATTGTATCTGTATAGACTTAAGTTAAAGGCTCCTTAGTTGTTTTAAGCTCATCTTGCTTAGAGTTTAATATCCCAGATCATTTATGTTCCTTCTGTGTTTGAGTGTGTATGCAAGTCTGTGTTTTCTCCAGTCTGTCTTATATGTCTAATCTGTGTATTTAGCAGAGATCAGCCCATATCCCTTTGGTGGTAATCAGAATCCTTCTTAGGACTGATTACAGGGTTCAGGGACTGATAGGAGACAGGGTTAGGCTGGAGACTTGGACCTCTGAACCATTATCAGTACCCCCAAGGTGAGGGATTAGTTAGGACCCAGTTTTAGGGTAGGTTAGACCCCCGGTCCTCCTCTTTCCTGTGACAGTGTATCAAGTCCTCAAGATTAACCCTGAGTTCAACGGATATCGTGTCAGGTAAATCTATTCTATATTTACATGCTGATGTTGCTAATCTATATGTTGTATAGAGTGTTGTTCTTTTAAGAATAGTTTACTGAATCGTAACATATCATAAGACCGCGTGACATTGTGTTCCTCTGTAGTGGAAATTTTTGTATGCATGGCAGTGTTTTCTTTACCCTTGTCTGTCTTGTTTATCTTTGACTGTGTGTAAGCTGTGACCTGCCCCTTCCCTGTGGTGGTAATCAGGGTCCTTCTCAGGACTAGATTACAGTGGTTTAGGGATCTACAGGAGACAGGGTTACGTGGCGGCCTGGGCCTCTGTACCATTAACAGTACCTCCAGGTAGAGGGACTAGTCAGGACCCCAGTTCAGGGTCAGCATAGACCCCGGTCCACTCTATCCTGAGACAGCGTGACACGTACACAGTATAGACCCGCAATACATGGATATTATGTCAGGTAAGACATTGCTGGCAGATACTATGTATACATGTGATATTTTCTATTATAGGAAATATAGAATGATGTCACATTAGATATATGTTACTATCATAGAATATATCTGTTATACGTCGTGACATTTTCACCGACCACACTAAAAGATTCTCCCCAGCTACCAGGATCCAGTTAGCCCCGTTAGCTCAGCAGTTGCAGAGTTTGTCCATGGAGCTGACGGACGTTAAGTCCAAGGTTTTGTACCCCCGGGAGCAAACCAGATCTGAACCTAAAGTGCTCTCCGGACAGGTTCACTGGTGGGGCGGGATAATTTTTTACCTTCCCGGGAGGCATGTAAATTTATATTTTCGGCTACAGCCTCGGTCTTCGGGGAGTGAAGATCAGAGGGTGGGAATTGTCATCTCGCTCTTACAAGGGGACCCTCAATCCTGGGCATTCTCTCTTCCTCCGGACTCCCCGGCTCTCCAGTCAGTTTTATCGATTTTTTACAGCCCTGGGTCTGGTATATGATGCCCGGATCGGGTCTCCCTTGCTGAAATGAAGTTACGTAAGATACAGCAGGGAGATCGTCCGGCGGAGGAATTTTCTTCTGAGTTCCGTAGATGGGCCACAGATACTCAGTGGAATGACCCAGCTCTTAGGAGCCAGTTTTGTCAAGGATTATCTGACAAATTAAAAGATGTGTTGGCTCAGTATGATTCTCCCCCGTCACTGGAGGCCGCTATGGCCCTTGCTATTCGCATTGATAGACGGCTTCGGGGAGGTGCGAGGTAACTCCGCCCCCTGTGATGACTCCACCTTCTACTATAGTTCCTTATATTGAGGTTCCCTGGTTTGTTCTGAGGAGCTATGCAGTTAGGAGGGACATGTTTTCGAGGGAGGGGATCGGCGGTGAGCCGCAAAACAGGAAAGTGTTACTTCTGCGGGAGAAAGGGACATTTTGTTGGAGGTGTCCATCCCGTACTTTGCTGATCAAGGAGTCGCCGGGAAAACTGTTGATCCCAGGTTGTGTGGTGGACGACAATCTGGGAGTATGTATTTCGTCCCCAAGTCCGTCTCAGTTTCTCGTACCAGCGGAGGTGGTGGTAGGTACGAGAACTGAAAGGATTTTGTTCTTCTGGATAGTGGGGGCCGCGGCTAATCTGGTGGACGCTCGGTTTGCCCAGGTGCAAGGTATGCAACTGAGTGTATTGGCCAAACCTATCCCTATATTCTCTATTCTCTATTGACGCCAGGCCTCTTGGTCAAGGTAGCTTTGTGCAAGCCGTGCATAACATAGACCTTCGAGTGGGGGCAATACATAAAGAACTATTGTCTTGTTATGTGTTGGAGGGCCTTCCCACTCCTATTGTGTTGGGACTTCCTTGGTTAACTAAACATAACCCAGTTATTAATTGGCAATCCAGAGAGATAAGCCAGTGGGGTGAATTTTGCAATAGTAACTGCATGAACACGGTCATCGGTGCGGTCGTGCCTAGAACCTTACCTCCTTTTCTGGTGGACTTTGAGGATGTGTTTTCAGAGGAAGGGTGTCAAGAATTACCTCCTCATCGCGCGTATGACTGTGCTATAAAATTGCTTCCTGATGCTAAGTTACCAAAATCTAGGTTATATAACCTTTTCTGGTCCTGAGAGGCAAGCTATGAAGGATATATTTCGGAAAGTCTGGCCAAGGGGCATATTAGACCTTCATTTCCCCAGTGGCCGGGGGTTCTTCTTTTTTGAAGAAAAAAGATGGAGGCCTACGCCCTTGCCTGGATTTCCGTGAGCTTAATCGGATTCGGTCCGAGATCCGTATCCGCTCCCACTTATTCCTGATCTCTTCAATCAGATTGTGGGCGCCCAAAAGGTTCTCTAAGTTGGATCTCAGGGGGGGGTATAATTGATTGGATAAAGGAGGGGGATGAGTGGAAGACGGCGTTTAACACTCCGGAGGGACATTATGAGAACCTTGTCATGCCTTTCGGTCTGACTACTGCCCCGGCGGTGTTTCAACATTTTGTTAAGACATCTTTCGCCACCTAGTGGGACAGTTTGTTGTCATTTATCTAGATGACATTTAATTTACTCGCCGGATCTTGTGTCTCATCAGGAGCATGTGAGACAGGTGTTGCAGATCTTGCGAGACAATAAACTGTACGCCAAATGGGAGAAGTGTGTATTCGCCGTACAAGAACTTCAGTTTTTAGGATTCCTGGGGTCAGCTTCCGGTTTCCGTATGGACCCTGGGAAAGTGAAGGCTGTGCTTGAATGGGATCGGCCAGAGGATCTTAAAGCACTGCAGCGTTTCCTGGGGTTTGCTAACTACTACCCGGAAATTTATTCGTAATTTCTCATCCGTTGTCAAACCTCTCACTGACATGACAAAAAAAGGGACGGATTTTTCTAGTGGTCTGACAAAGTTGTCAAGCATTTTCCTCCTTGAAAAATGTTTTTCTTCAGCAAACCCATACTCATCCAACCTGATGCATCACAACCGTTATTTGTGGAGGTAGACGCATTGACGTAGGAGTGGGTGCGGTATTATCTCAAGGTCCGTCCCCCTGGTAAATGGATCCGTGCGCTTTTTTCTCTAAAAAATTGTCGTCCGCCGAGAGGAATTTATGATGTCGGCAATAGGGAACTCTTGGCCATTAAGCTGGCTTTTGAAGAGTGGCGTCACTTTTTGGAGGGGGCAGTCCACCCGGTCACCGTCATTACTGATCACAAGAACCTGCTGTATTTAGAGTCTGCAAAACGTCTGAATTCCAGACAAGCTAGATGGTCGTTGTTTTTTCCAGGTTTAATTTTGTCGTACATATCGTCCTGGGTCAAAAAATGTAAAGGCTGATGCCTTTCTCATAGTTTCCCGGGGGCCGGGAAGACGGATGACCCGGTTCCTTTTTCTCAGGAGGGAGATGTGGTGTCGGCTGTATGCTCTGAGCTTGAGGAGGAGGTATTGGAGGCTCAGGGGGACGCCCTGTAGGACCCCCCAGGGAAACTGTTTGTTCCAGATCAGTTAAGACAAAAAGGGTTTTCGAGGCCTCATAATTTGCTTTGGCAGGACACCCCGGGAGTAAAGCAATGTAGATCTCCTTTTTCGCCGGTTTTGGTGGCCTAACTTAAATAAAGAGGTTTGGGACTTTTGTCGGTCCTGTGGGGATGTGCGCGCTCTAAGACCCCACATACCCGTCCGTTGGGGCCCTTTACCGTTGAAAATCCCCGGGGCGTCCATGGAACCCCTCTGTCTAGGGGACTTCATTACGGACCTCCCCCCGCTTCAGGTAAACTGTCATATAGGTAGTTGACAGGTTCAGCAAAATGGCACATTTTATTGCTTTCCTGCTTTCCTATGCAAAAACTTGCGCGAGGTGTTCTTGGGGGATTGTGAGACTTCACGGGTTGCCTTCGATGTGGTGTCGGTCGGGGGTCTCAGTTTGTGTCCAAATTTGGAAGGTTTTTTGTTCTCGTCGGGGGATGCAGTTGTCATTTTCTTCGGTTTTCATCCCCCAGACTAATGGTCGACAGAGCGTCTGAATCAGAGTTTAGAGACATATCTTCGGTGTTTTGTCTCAGAAAACCCAAGAGGATGGTCTTCTTTCTTGCTCTGGCAAGAGTTCGCTCTTAATAGTGTTGAGCGATATTGCTCGATATCTAAAAATATTGTATCGAAATTGTTCGCCGATAGCACTAAATATCATCGATATCCGATTTCGTCCCGGAAGTCCCATGTAAGTCTATGGGAACAAAATATCGCAAAAAAAAAAAACCCTTTCTTTCGTTGTAAACACAAAATATAACAATGAATACATATATAAAATATATACATGTCATTGTGACATATTTTATATACATATATTATAGTTTATAGACTTTAAATTAAAATGACTCTAATTCAATTCCCGGGTAAAGACGGACATACCCCATAGAAGTCGACGGGCTGGGTGCCGAGTACCCCGAAAACCTTGGCTCTGTGCGACTCAACTTGGGCGTCAGAACAGGATTCTGTGCTCGCTATAAGCGAGTCCTGTGGGGCCTGAATTGCACGGGTTTTTTGTGCTTTGAGAATTGCAAAAAATCTCGGGAGAATGTTTTCCCTTTTTTCCCGCCATTTTTGCGTACGCGAGGCACTGGTGAAGAAGAAGGGCGTGCTCTTCGTGGGTGTCACTCACTCAGTGGCGTGAAACGATGGCCGCCCACTGTAAATGGTACTGCAATGTAACATCGTGCCCCACAGCTCTGGAGTTCCGCCTCTCATCCTCCTCAGTGTGGGGGGAAACTAACACGAAGGTCCCGCCCCTACAAAAGAGGGGCCCTCTCCAGATATGACACATGTGACTTGGCAGAGATGGCTAATGGACACGCGAGCAGAAGTGGGAAGGGATGGGAGCAGTCAGGTCTCCCCCCGGAAAGCGACCCGATCGCCACAGAATCACCGTTGGGCACCGGCCTGTAAACCCTCCTACGCTGCAAGAGCGTCGGATATAAAGGGCCCGGCCCGGACCGGGAGGAGGTCGCCAGGATGGAAGCCCGCTGGCGTTTCCCTAAAAATAAACTTGGAGCGGGCCAATCCCTCCTTACCTGAAGTGTCTTTACCGGAAGGTGAGGCACCCGTTTTAGTAGAGGAGTCCTTGCAATGTGATCGGTTGACGTTGTGCAGTGAGGCACCCGTTCCTGCAAAAAAACCCCGCCCGTCAGCAGCACCCCCGATCCCCCTGTCTGCCCCCGTGTGAGACAGAAGAAGCGACACCCCGTCCTCATGGAGGAGGCCGCGCAGGCACCTGCCTGTCCGGAGCCCCCACTGTCTCTGATTTAGGCCGTCGCTTCCTCCGCAGGGGGCGCCCGCCAGGCTGGGGGCGACAGGGAGAGCTGCGCAACCGGACACTGTAAGTGCAGTGGAGTGGTGGGACATGGAGCAGCTGGTGGAGGAGAATTTCAACCGGCGTCAGGAGGGGAAAAGTGGAGACGTTTGGGGGAGGGGGAAGCAGAGCGACAAAGGGAGCAGCGAAAAAACCTTAAACTTTGCCAACGTCACCTGGGAAGGACGGGCAGATAAGGACGGAGAGAAAGGATAAAGAAACCCCGAGTGAGCCGCGGCGTAAGGTGCAGTACGGAGCTTTAAATTGAAAGGGGGGTTGGGGCTTCATCAAGGAGCCGGACTTTATTTAGAAGTCTTTGTGACCCGGCGGGACGTGGAGGCTCACCCCCAGAAGGACACCCGGGGGGGGGACCTGTTGCCAGGAGATTGGTGACTTACACCGACACTGGGGTTTTCAATGGGTGGTACGCCCTAAATGTTACCAGTGCGACCCCCACTCCCGTGTGTCAGGAAATGTGAGACCCCCGAAGCCTTCGCCCCCCACATCCCAGGCCTCTGCAAAAGTGCCCCAACCCCACGCCGTAAATCCCCCAGGGCCCCCCTCAGTGGTCTCCTCAGCGCCCAGCTATGGACATGATAAGTATAGCTGGCCCTACCCGGGCCTGTTAGGCACCCCGGGGTTCGTACAGTCCGGGACTAGGGTCCAGACCCGGAGGGAGATGAAAGAGGTGGCACACAGACCCAGATAGCGGGTCACGACGTCACTGTACAGGCCACACGGACTCATCAGGTCCTGGTGGTCCTTGGTGCCTCGGATGTTTGGCAATCTCAAGAAGGTACCAGGTGGTATCTGGAAGAGGCCAGCCAAAGAGTTAAATAACCCGGACAGGGTCCGTATGTAAATAGTTAACTTGTTTATGTACCGGACGGGTGAATGTTCCTAAAAATTTTTAATTTTTAATAAAAAAAACAAAAACAGTTTTCATTTCTTTTATTACTGTCTCATCCCGCGACGCCATCGATTCCTGTAAAAAAATGAAAAAAAAAAAAAAAGTATACCACCTGACCGAGCCCCGTCCATAGTAACGAGTGTCCCCCGACGATCCAGCTTGCTACATCAGAATGACAGGCAGAGTCTGTCATTCCGGGCAGCACAGCTATTACCTGCTTCCCCCGGGGGGGGACGTATCGGGGCTGACTGCTTTACGGCCGGGATTACCCCGCAGTCACTGCAGTTATCGCGAAAAAAACTGCATGTGACCGCCAGGGAGAAATAATGGCGGCCATCAAGCAGTCCAGGACGTGACCCCCGGAAAATCTTCTGCCAGGTAAGTGCCGCTGACTCCTGACAGACCCGCGACGGACACTCACAGTGACAGTGACAAAATCCGATTCGGTATTCGATAAGACGAAAATATCGAAACGAATTATCGAAAGGCCGAAGAGCTAAAATCGGCCGATGCCGATATTTGCATTATGTATCGCCAACACTACTCTTAACAATAGGGGCGGGAGTCCC
>JARQOD010012374.1:0-19915 GCA_033576555.1 Oophaga sylvatica | reverse complement strand
GTGTGGAGATTACAGTGAGGGGGACATCATACAGTGTTGGAGCCATTAAATAGTTTGGGGATATGAAGGAGTCAGTATATATCCAGTGAGGGGGCATTATACTGTGTATAGGGGAGTTGCACAGGGGGGAGACTAGGGACATTATTAACCCCTTCCCGACCCATGACGCCTACTGTTGTGAATGAGTTTGAGATGAGTTCTGAGCAGAGGCTTCCTCTGGTGGTTACAAGCGGTGCTGGTCTGTCCAGTGAAGATTGTGAGGACTGGGAATCAGGTGTTACTGACTGGTCTTATATAAGGGAGTCACCCTCCCATCAGGGTTGCCGGTGATCAATTGTTCTGGTCTGAATCCTTCATTCCTGTTTCCCTTGTAGCCTGCTGTGTCGTGTCTGCATCTCCTGCTAACAGATAAGACATTTTCTTCTTTTTGTTTTTGTGCTATATTTTTGCATTTTTGTCCTGCACTTCTGTGGGGGCCTTCAGGGTCCCCTCCGGGGGCTTTTGCCCTCTCAGTTTAGTTCAGCCACTTATGTATGTACTTTTGCTTTTTCCAGTTTTTTCAGTGGCTGCTGTTTTGATTTTGTTACACCAGAGAACTAATTTAGGTGGTAGAGGTCGTGTGATCTCAGGTGTTTTTGAAATTAGTGGTGTTGGTGCTTTTCAGGGTTTTCTGGGATTGCAGTAAGTACCCTTCCTATCCTTTTCTATTTAGTTAGTTTGGGCCCCAGCGTTTGCTCATACTATTTTCTTTCTGTGTCAGTATTTCATCTTGTCTAACCGCCATTACATGTTTGGGGGCTTTCTATTGTCTTTGGGGTTCTGCTCCGGGGCAGATAGCTTTCCTATATCTATCTTTAGGTGTAGTTAGTTTCTCAGGCTGTGACGAGGCGTCTAAGACCAACGTAGGAACGCTCCACGGCTGCCTCTAGTTGTGGTGGTTAGTCAGGGTACTGTAATCTCTTAGTTTCCAACTGCTCTGGTGTATTGCCTTTTTTTTTACCTGCACTCCTCAGCTACCAAATCATAACAGTATCACCGGCCATAACTGAAAATTGTGTGGTACTCACAGAAGGGAAAAATATTGTGAAAGAAAAAAAAAGGTTGTCAGAGATATTTTTCTGTTTGTTGCATTTTTTTTTTTTTTTTTCCCTCTGTATCTCTGGGTGCTGGGGAGGATCTTTTCTCTCAATGGAGTTTGCACAGTTGTCTGGCCGTGTGGATCAGCTTGCCACTGAGGTTCAGAGTATTGCGACCTATCTTGCTAGGTTGCCTGTTGTGGAACCTAGGATTCCCATGCCAGATTTGTTTTTAGGGGATCGAGCTAAGTTTCAGAATTTCAAAAATAATTGTAAATTGTTTTTTGCCTTAAAATCTAAGTCCTCAGGGAACGCAGCGCAGCAGGTTCAAATTATCATCTCTCTCCTGCGCGGCGATCCTCAGGATTGGGCTTTTTCCCTGACACCTGGGGATCCTGTTTTGAGTGATGTTGATGCATTTTTTCAGGCTTTGGGGTTATTGTACGATGAGCCTAATGTCACTGATCAAGCTGAAAAAGCCTTGTTGGCATTAAATCAGGGGCTTGATGACGCTGAGTTATACTGTCAGAGATTCCGTAGGTGGGCAGTCCTGACCAAATGGAATGACGACGCTTTGGCAGCCCTTTTCCGGAAGGGTCTGTCAGATAATGTAAAGGATGTTATGGTGGGATTCCCTGTCCCCTCTGGTCTCAATGATTCTATGTCATTAGCGATTCAAATTGACAGACGTTTGCGTGAGCGGAGAAGTATGCGTGGAATGGTGTTGCCTTGTGAACCAGCTTCTGAACCCATGCAGTGTGATAGAGTGGTGTCTGGGGCACAGCGTCATGAGTTTTGAAAGCGCAATGGGTTATGTTTCTACTGTGGTGATGCCTCTCATGCTATTTCAGTCTGCCCTAAGCGGGGAAGACGTTTTGCACGCTCAGTTGTCTTGGGTAGTGTTCAGACTAAGTTTTTATTAACTGTCACTCTGATATGCTCTCTGTCCTCATTTTCTGCTCAGGCTTTCGTTGATTCTGGAGCAGCTATTAACCTGATGGATTATGATTTTGCTAAACGTTGTGGGTTTCCCTTGATACCCCTACAGAAGTCTATTCCCCTACTGGGGATCGATTCTACCCCTTTGGCTGAGAATAAACCCCAGTTTTATACTCAGGTGATAATGAGGGTTGAACCTGATCACCAGGAGTGCTGCAAATTTTTGGTTCTGTATAATCTGCATGACATTATCGTGCTGGGTTTTCCTTGGTTACAGTCTCATAATCCTGTTTTGGATTGGAAATCTGTGTCTGTAACCAGTTGGGGCTGCCAATGTGTTAATACCAACACTCCTGTTTTTTCTGCCTCCCCCCAGGCTCAGGATGTTCCTGACTTTTTGATTGATTTTTCTGATGTGTTTAGCGAAAGTAAATCTGCATCCTTGCCTCCCCATAGGAGCTATGACTGCGCTATTGAATTAGTCCCGGGTAGTAAATTCCCTAAGGGTCGCCTTTTTAACTTGTCTGTACCTGAACATGACGCTATGCGGTCTTATATCAAGGAATCATTGGAGAAGGGTCATATCAGACCATCCTCTTCACCCTTAGGTGCCGGTTTTTTCTTTGTGGCCAAAAAGGATGGTTCATTGAGGCCGTGTATTGATTATCGTCTCTTGAACAATATTACTGTGAAATATCAATACCCGTTACCCTTGATTTCTGACCTGTTTTCCAGGGTGAAAAACGCTACTTGGTTTACCAAGCTTGACCTCAGGGGGGCGTATAACCTTATTCGCATTAAGCACGGGGATGAATGGAAGACGGCATTCAATACCCCTGAAGGGCATTTTGAGTACCTGGTGATGCCCTTTGGGCTCACTAATGCTCCTTCCGTCTTCCAGTCCTTCATGAATGACATTTTCAGGGATTTTGTGGACAAATTTCTGATTGTTTATTTGGATGATATCTTGATTTTTTCTAATGACTGGGACTCTCATGTGAAACATGTTCGAACTGTATTCCAGATTTTGAGAGAGAATGCTCTGTATGTGAAGGGATCAAAGTGTCTTTTTGGCGTACAGAGGATCTCATTTCTGGGATTCATTTTGTCCCCATCTGTTATTGAAATGGACCCGGTCAAGGTTCAGGCCATCTGTGATTGGGTCCAACCTACTTCATTAAAGGCTCTTCAGAGATTTTTGGGTTTTGCCAATTTTTATCGTAAATTTATTGGTAATTTCTCGGTTATTGTTAAACCATTAACTGATTTGACCAGAAAGGGTTCTGATGTGGTGAATTGGCCTCCTGAGGCAGTCTCTGCATTTCAGGAACTTAAGCAGAGATTCACTTCTGCTCCTGTTCTACGGCAGCCTGATGTTTCTCTGCCATTTCAGGTGGAGGTTGATGCCTCTGAAATTGGGGAAGGTGCCGTTTTGTCCCAAAAAGATCCAGAGACCTCTAAAAGTAACCCTTGTGCCTTTTTCTCTCGAAAATTTTCTCCTACTGAACGTAATTATGACGTGGGTAATCGGGAGTTATTGGCAATGAGTGGGCTTTTGAAGAGTGGAGACTAGGGTTGAGCATTCCGATACTGCAAATATCGGGTATCGGCCGATATTAGCTGTATCGGAATTCCGATTCCGAGTTCCGATATTTTCGTCTTATCGGATACCGGAATCGGGATGTCACTGTCACTGTCAGTGTCCGTCGGTCGGGTCTGTCAGGAGTCAGCGGCACTTACCTGGCAGAAGATCTCCGGCGGTCACGTCCTGGACTGCTTCATGGCCGCCATCTTCTTTCCCGGCGGTCACATGCAGTTTCTCGCGATAACTGCAGTGACTGCCGGGTAATCCCGGCCGTAAAGCAGTCAGTCCGATGACGTCACCGCCGGGGAAGCAGGTAATCAGCTGTGCTGTGTTGCAATGACAGGCTCTGCCTGTCATTGCGATGTAGCAGAGCTGGATCGTCGTGGGACTATCGTTATGGACTGCGTCGGACAGGTGGTATACTGTTGGTTTGTTTTTTTTCTTTTTTTACAGGAGATCGATGGCGTCGCAGGAATGAGAGAGTAATAAAATTAATGAAAACTGTGTTGTCTCTTTTATTTCATTAAAAGACTTTTTTCTTGCTGTGTCTTTTTTTTATGCATTTAATAACTTTGGGATTAATAATGGATCGGTGTCTTATTGACGCCTCTCCATTATTAACCGGGCTTATTGTCACCGTGCAATCAACGGTGACAATAACCCCTTATTACCCCGCTTGCCACCGCTACAGGGCAAGTGGGAAGAGCCGGGTAAAGTACCACAATTGGCACATCTTTTGATGCGCCAAATGTGGGGCTGCTGTAGCCTGGTATTATCAGGCTGTTGAGGGCCAAAATCCATGGGCCTTGACAGTCTTTTAATACCAGGCCGCAGCAGTCTGCATTTTACTTGGCTGGTTAACAAAAATAGGGGGGATCCCCACGCCGTTTTTTTTTCGAGGGGATCCCCTATTTTTGTTAACCAGCCAAGCTAAGCAGACTGCTGTGGCCTGGTATTATCAGGCTTGCAAGGTCCATGGATATTGGATCCTTACCAGCCTGAAAAACCAGGCCTCAGCGGTCTGCTTCATCTGGCTGGTTAACAAAAATAGGGGGACCCCATGCCAATTTTTTTCGAGGGGATCCCCTATTTTTGTTAATCAGCCAAGATATGCAGACTGCTGTGGCCTGGTATTATCAGGCTGGCAAGGTCCATGGATCTTGGCTCCTTAACAGCCTGAAAATCCAGGCCTCAGCGGTCTGCTTCATCTGGCTGGTTAACAAAAATAGGGGGGACCCCACGCCAATTTTGTTTCGAGGGGATCCCCTATTTTTGTTAATCAGCCAAGATATGCAGACTGCTGTGGCCTAGTATTATCAGGCTGGCAAGGTCCATGGATCTTGGCTCCTTAACAGCCTGAAAATCCAGGCCTCAGCGGTCTGCTTCATCTGGCTGGTTAACAAAAATAGGGGGGACCCCACGCCAATTTTTTTCGAGGGGATCCCCTATTTTTGTTAATCAGCCAAGATATGCAGACTGCTGTGGCCTAGTATTATCAGGCTGGCAAGGTCCATGGATCTTGGCTCCTTAACAGCCTGAAAATCCAGGCCTCAGCGGTCTGCTTCATCTGGCTGGTTAACAAAAATAGGGGGGACCCCACGCCATTTTTTTTTCGAAGGGAACCCCTATTTTTGTTAATCAGTTCCCTCTGACGTCACTGATTGTGTCCCTGGCTGACCTGAAGTGAAAGTGGAAAGCAATCAATTAAGCTTTCCACTTAAGGGCCCGTCTCACATAGCGATATCGCTACCGAGATCGCTGCTGAGTCACTAGTTTTGTGACGCAGCAGCGAGCTCACCAGCGATATCGCTGTGTGTGACATTCAGCGACGATCAGCCCCCCTGCCGGGTATCGCTGATCGTCGCTGAAATGTCAGGACCTTTTTTTGATCGCTGGTTTCCCGCTGACAGGCACACATCGCTGCGTGTGACAGGCGGGAGACCAGCGATCCGCTGGTAACCAAGGTACACAGCGGGTTTCCAGGCGCGGGGCTGTGCCTAGAAACCCGCTGTGTACCTTGGATACCAGCGCCCTGATGCAGGGAGCTGGTATCCAAGGTACACAGCGGGTTTCCAAGCGCTGCGCGGTGCCTGGAAACCCGCTGTGTACCTTGGTTACCAGCGGATCGCTGGTCTCCCGCCTGTCACATGCAGCGATGCGTGCCTATCAGAGGGAAACCAGCGATCAAATAAAGGTCCTGACATTTCTGCGACGATCAGCGATACCCGGCAGGGGGGCTGATCGTCGCTGAATGTCACACATAGCGATATCGCTGGTGAGCTTGCTGCTGCGTCACAAAACTTGTGACTCAGCAGCGATCTCGGTAGCGATATCGCTATGTGAGACGGGCCCTTAAGCGATGTTACCCGCAGTGTCGCTGTCCCAGATCGCTGCCTGAGCTGCCTGTTTGGCAGCTCAGCAGCGATCATGTAGCGATACACCAGCGATCCTGACAAGTGCATATCGTTGTCGGGATCGCTGGTGTATCGTTATGTGACACCCAGCCTTTACTCTCCTGTCAGGCAGGAGAGGAACTCATTCATTTGGGGTTTACTGTGAGGCTGCAGCATTAGCTGCGGTCCCTGCAGTAAACATTAACCCTTTCTGAAGGATTACACCGTGGGACCTGACTGTGCATCGGATTGGTAAGAATAATTTTGCTTTATTATTTTATTTTTATTACAGGAAATGGTTTTAGCAGGTAAATAAAATATGGTCAAAAACTGTGTGATTATTTCATTAAACTTCTTTTTTATTAAAGTGTGTGTGTTTGATTTTTCTTTCATACAATAGGATTAATAATTGATAGTTGTCTGATTGACAGCTCTCAATTATTAACCTGGCTTAAAGTGACCTTTCAATTGCAAGGTCATTTTAACCCCTTATTAACCCATTCGCCACCGCTACAGGGCAATGGGAATAGACGGGCAAAGTGCCAGAAAGGGCAAATCTAATTAGAGATTTGCCCTTTCTGGGGTGTCTGGGGGCAGATGTTAAGTAGCCGGGGGGGCCAAAAAAAATGGTCCCTCTCTGGGCTATTATTATCTGCCCCCACTCACTGGCTTTGTCTGTCTGGTTGCGAAAATAGGGCGGGAGCCCACGCATTTTTTTTCAGCAATTTTACACCTCATATATATATATATATACATGTCATTGAATTTGTGACACATATATATATATATTTATATTTTGTAGTTCATACACTTCTACATAGTATAATAGCCGCTAATTCAATTGCCGGCTTTTGTGAAAATGCAGAACCCGACATGAAATGACACTTGGTGTACATAGGGTTAACCATGTCTTTTCATGTCCTTTGCTATCTAATTTGCACAAACAATTAAATCAGACTATGTGTGCAAAATTTCACACCTGTAGGGGTTAATTAAAGGTGTAAATTCGTAGCAAAAAAGTCCGTTTTTTTTACAACGAATTTACACCTTTAATTAACCCCTACAGGTGTGAAATTTTGCACACATAGTCTGATTTAATTGTTTGTGCAAATCAGATAGCAAACGACATGAAAAGACATGGTTAACCCTATGTACACCAAGTGTCATTTCATGTCGGGTGCTTCTGTCTTTTCACTGAAGCCGGCTTTACCCGGCAATTGAATCAGAGTATATTTTACTATGTAGAAGTGTATAAACTATACATATATGTATATATATATGTCACAATGACATGTATATATATATATATGTATTCTATGTGTGTATATTTAGTGTTTACAAGGAAATAAAGGTTTTTTTAGTTGCGATATTTTGTTCCCATAGACTTACATGGAACTTCCGGTATCGGTATCGGGTATCGCCGATATTTTAGTGATATCGGCGATACCATTCCGATTCCGATACTTTAGGATATCGGAAAGTATCGCTCAACTCTAGTGGAGACATTGGCTGGAGGGAGCCAAACATCAGGTGGTGGTCCTTACGGACCATAAGAATCTGGTCTATCTGGAATCTGCCAAGCGACTCAATCCTAGACAGGCCAGGTGGGCCTTGCTTTTCACACGTTTTAATTTTGTGGTTTCCTTTCTTCCTGGCACTAAGAATGTTAAGGCGGATGCCCTCTCGAGGAGCTTCCTTGCGGACTCTCCTGAGTTATCTGATCCTTCTGTTATTTTGAAAGAGGGTGTAGTTCTTTCCGCCATCTCGCCCAATTTGAGACTTGCTCTGGAGGGGTGTCAGGAGGATAGGTCCGAGCGCTGCCCTGTTGGAAAATTGTTTGTCCCGGATCAGTGGAAAAAGAGTGTGATGTCTGAGATTCATTGTTCCGCATTGGCTGGGCATCCCGGAATTTTTGGTAACAGAGACTTGGTTAGTCTGTCCTTTTGGTGGCCTACCTTGTCTCGTGATGTCAGGGAATTTGTGCAGTCCTGCGGGACTTGCTCTCGCTCCAAGCCTTGCTCTCGCTCTAGTGGTTTGTTGATGCCATTACCTGTGCCCAAGAGACCATGGACCCATATCTCTATGGATTTCATTTCCGACCTTCCTGTTTCTCAGAGAATGACCACCATCTGGGTAATTTGTGATAGGTTTTCCAAAATGATACATATTGTGCCATTACCTAAGTTGCCTTCCTCCTCTGAATTGGTGCCGTTGTTCCTTCAGCACGTGGTTCGTTTACACGGCATTCCTGAGAACATTGTGTCTGACAGAGGAGTCTAGTTTGTTTCCAGATTTTGGAGGACTTTTTGTTCTAAACTGGGTGTTCAATTGTCTTTCTCCTCGGCATTTCATCCTCAGACCAATGGTCAAACTGAGAGAACAAACCAGACATTGGAGACTTATCTAAGATGCTTTGTGTCTGCTGATAAGGATGACTGGGTCTCTTTTTTGCCTTTGGCTGAGTTTGCTCTTAATAATAGGGCTAGCTCTGCCACTTTGATGTCTCCGTTTTTCTGTAATTCTGGGTTTCACCCTCGATTTTCTTCAGGACAGATGGAGGCTTCTGTCTGTCCAGGTGTTGACTCTGTTGTGGAGCGTATGCAACAGATTTGGGACCAGGTAGTGGAGAGGTTGTCCCTCTCTCAGGAGAAGGCCCAGCGGTTTGCTAACCGGCATAGGACTGATGGTCCTCAGTTTAAAGTGGGGGACTTGGTCTGGTTGTCCTCAAAGAATATTCCTATGAGAGTGGCATCTCCTAAATTTAAGCCTAGGTTCATTGGACCTTATAAGATCATGGAGATTATTAATCCTGTTTCTTTTCGTTTGCTTCTTCCAGGGACATTTAAGATCCATAACGTGTTCCACAAGTCCTTGTTGAAGAGGTTTGTTGAGCCAGTGGCTCCTGCTGCTGTGCCTCCTGACCCTGTTTTGGTTGAGGGCAATCTGGAGTATGTGGTTGAGAAAATATTAGATTCTCGTTTTTCTAGACGGAAACTCCAGTATTTGGTTAAATGGAGAGGTTATGGTCAGGAAGACAATTCTTGGGTGTTTGCTTCGGACATCCATGCTAGGAGACTTATCCGTGCGTATCATAGAACTCATCCTGACCGACCTGGTTGCTCAAATGAGGGTTCGGTGACCCCTCCTCAAGGGGGGGTTACTGTTGTGAATGGGTTTGAGATGAGTTCTGAGCAGAGGCTTCCTCTGGTGGTTACAAGCGGTGCTGGTCTGTCCAGTGAAGATTGTGAGGACAGGGAATCAGGTGTTACTGACTGGTCTTATATAAGGGAGTCACCTTCCCATCAGGGTTGCCGGTGATCAATTGTTCTGGTCTGATTCCTTCATTCCTGTTTCCCTTGTAGCCTGCTGTGTCGTGTCTGCATCTCCTGCTAACAGATAAGACATTTTCTTCTTTTTGTTTTTGTGCTATATTTTTGCATTTTTGTCCTGCACTTCTGTGGGGGCCTTCAGGGTCCCCTCCGGGGCTTTTGCCCTCTCAGTTTAGTTCAGCCACTTATGTATGTACTTTTGCTTTTTCCAGTTTTTTCAGTGGCTGCTGTTTTGATTTTGTTACACCAGAGAACTAATTTAGGTGGTAGAGGTCGTGTGATCTCAGGTGTTTTTGAAATTAGTGGTGTTGGTGCTTTTCAGGGTTTTCTGGGATTGCAGTAAGTACCCTTCCTATCCTTTTCTATTTAGTTAGTTTGGGCCCCAGCGTTTGCTCATACTATTTTCTTTCTGTGTCAGTATTTCATCTTGTCTAACCGCCATTACATGTTTGGGGGCTTTCTATTGTCTTTGGGGTTCTGCTCCGGGGCAGATAGATTTCCTATATCTATCTTTAGGTGTAGTTAGTTTCTCAGGCTGTGACGAGGCGTCTAGGACCAACGTAGGAACGCTCCACGGCTGCCTCTAGTTGTGGTGGTTAGTCAGGGTACTGCAATCTCTTAGTTTCCAACTGCTCTGGTGTATTGCCTTTTTTTTTACCTGCACTCCTCAGCTACCAAATCATAACAGCCTACGTCAGCGTCATGAAAACGTGTGCCATCCCGACTCTTGACGCCTACGTAGGCATCATGGTATAAATCGCGTTCCTGCGGGTCGGGTGACCGGGGTCACTGAAAGGTCACCTGACCCGCAGGCACAAGACCATTTGTGCTTCACCACAGGGGTGGTGGCTTAACCCCCACATGGCTACGATCGCTCTGATTGGCTGTTAAAAGTGAAACAGCCAATCAGAGCGATTTGTAAGATTTCACCAATGAAATTTGGTGAAATATTACAATCCAGCCATGGCCGATGCTGCAATAGCATCTGCCATGGCTGGAGACCGAGATCCGACGCCCCCACACTGATTGATGGCGGCGATCGGTCGCCACCGTCACTATCTGCACCCCTCCCCTCCGGTCCGCTCCCCCCCGCCTTCCGATCCCCCCCTCACCTCTCCCGGGACCTGCGATGTCCCTGTGGCTGTCCTGGAGTCCCTTTGGGATATTTCATGGGCGCCGCCATCTTGGGCGCCTCCATTCTGTATGGAGCAATATATGGGGCTCATTATTCTGTATGGTGAACTATGTGGTGCCCATAATACTGTATGGAGGACTATACTGTCCGGTTTTTGAGCTATTGTAGAATTTAGAATAGATATCACTCATGTAATGTAAGAAGTGAAGTATTTGGCATTGTACTATACCTATATTTCTCTGCCGTATCGGAGCATCATGAATTGTGGTGTGTATTAAAGGGGCCCACTGAGACTCTTTCACCCGGGGCCCACGAAAACCTGGAGCCAGCCCAGCCCCCCCACAACTTTAGCCAAATAACCCCAGTTTTCAATGCGTTACTATTATTATAAAGTAAATTAAGGTTGACAAGCTTAAGTAATAAGAATTGATGTCATTGACATTGAAATGGGCACTGTAGATGTGTTTACTGTCCTCCACTCACTGGCGACTGTTATTATTATTATTTATTTATATAGCACCATTTATTCCATGGTGCTGTACATGAGAAGGGGTTACATACAAAGTTATAGATATTGTTTACAGTAAACAAATTTACAATAACAGACTGGTACAGAGGGGAGAGGACCCTGTCCTTGCGGACTTACATTCTACGGGATAACGGGGAAGAAACAGAAGGTCGGGGGTGCGGAAGCTCTGGTGGTGGTGGCGTGGCAGAAGGTCGGGTGGTGGCGAGGCGGCAGAATGGTTATTGCAGGCTGTAGGCTTTCCTGAAGAGATGGGTTTTCAGGTTCCGTCTGAAGGATCCAAGGGTGGTGGATAATCGGACATGTTGAGGCGTGGAATTCCATAGGATGGGGGATATTCGGGAGAAATCTTGGAGGCGGTTGTGTGAGGAACGAATAAGTGTGGAGGATAGTAGGAGGTCTTGGGAGGATCGAAGATTACATGAAGGAAGATATTGGGAGATTAGTTCAGAGATATAGGGAGGGGACAGGTTGTGGACGGCTTTGTAGATCAGTGTTAGTAGTTTGAACTGGATTCGTTGGGGAATTGGGAGCCAGTGGAGGGATTTGCAGAGGGGAGAAGCAGGGTAGTAACGATGAGAAAAGTGGATTAGTCGGGCAGCAGAGTTGAGGACAGACTGGAGTGGTGCAAGAGAGTTGACAGGGAGGCCACAGAGGAGGGTGTTGCAGAAATCAAGGTGGGAGATGATGAGGGCATGCACAAGAGTTTTAGTAGAGTAGAGGGCTGAGGAAGGGACGGATTCTGGAAATGTTTTTAAGTTGGAGGCGACAGGAGGTAGCAAGAGTTTGGACGTGTGGTTTGAAGGACAGGGCAGAGTCGAGAGTTACTCCAAGGCAGCAGATTTCAGGTGCGGAAGAGAGCGTGATGCCATTTATCATAATAGATAGATCTGGTAGGGAAGATACGTGAGATGGAGGAAAAATGATGAGTTCGGTTTTGTCTGCATTGAGTTTTAGGAAGCGAGAGGTGAAGAAGGAGGATATGGCTGATAGACACTCCGGGATTCTGGACAGCAGAGAGGTGACATCTGGGCCAGAGAGGTAGATCTGAGTGTCGCCTTTATACAGGTGATACTGGAAGCCATGGGACTTTATGAGTTGTCCTAGGCCAAGAGTATAGATGGAAAAAAGTAGGGGCCCCAGGACAGAGCCTTGAGGGACTCCAACAGAGAGAGGGCGGGATGAGGAGGTAGTGTGGCAGTGGGAGACGCTAAATGTGCGGTCAGAAAGGAAAGTGGCGATCCAGGACAGGGCAAGATCTTTGATGCCAAGGGAAGAAAGAATCTTTAGCAATAGGCAGTGGTCGACTGTGTCGAAGGCAGAGGACAGGTCAAGGAGGAGGAAGATGGAGAACTGTCTGTTAGCTTTGGCTGTGAGTAAGTCATTAGTAATTTTGGTCAGGGCAGTTTCAGTGGAGTGTTGGGGCGGAAGCCAGATTGGAGGTTGTCAAGGAGAAAGTTAGATGAGAGGTGGGAGGAAAGTTGAGCGTGGACATGCTGCTCAAGGAGTTTGGAAGCAAACGGGAGCAATGATATTGGGCGATAGCTGGGCATAGCAGTTGGGTCAAGGTTTGTTTTTTTGAGGATGGGTGTGTTTGTGGCATGTTTGAAGGCAGAGGGAAAGGTACCAGAAGATAGCGATAGGTTTAAGAAATGGGTTAGGGCTGGAATGAGCGCATTAGTGAGGTTGAGGAGCAGGTGGGAAGGGATGGGGTCAAGTGCACAGGTGGTGAGGTGTGATTTGGAAAGGAGGTGAGTAAGCTCTCTTTAAGTGATGTTGGAGAGGGAGGTTATTGGGGAAGGGTAGATGTCTGGAGTGGTTAGGGTGGTGGTTTGCCTTGTGTGGTCAATCTTATTTTTGAAGTAGGTGGCAAAGTCCTCGGCAGAGATGAGGGGAGTTGGAGGTGGCAGTGGTGGGCGGAGGAGAAAGTTGAATGTGTTGAGACTGTTATTCCCCATTGACTTGCATTGGGGTCGGGTTTAGTTTTTTGGCCGAACTTCGACTTTTGCTGTGAGCTAGTCGGCCAATCTGGTTCTACTCGACTTTTGTTAAAGTCGGATGGTCCGAAACCCGACTCGACCCCCCCCGAGGCAAAGTCGCTCATCTCTAGTCAGCAGCAATGTAATTACACCAGCGACCACCGGGGGAAAGACTGACATTAACCCCCAATGGCCTGAAAGGAAAAAGGTTTTAATATGCAAAGAAAGATCTGCCACAGATCCAAAAGTGGATCATGACAGTACCCCCCCTTTTAATGAGGGGCCTCTGGACCCTCAACACCGCACCTCATTAGTAAACAACCTACGGTGAGAATGCCTCGATCCACCAGGGTTCACCCTGCAGTCACCTGACTCTCAGGTTTATGGCAAACTCGGACTGATGGAAGTGGCAATAACATATGCTCCGGAGGTGCCACAAATCTCCAGAGCGCCGACCTGGGGAATGAGTTATGTACGGGCATTACTGGCGGTAACTCCAGCTGGTAAGTCCCCGGGCCAAGAATGGCCGACACCCGATATGGCCCGATCACCCGAGAACTCCAGACTCCAGCAGCACACTTCCACCAGATGTTTTTGGTGGACACCCATACATACTCGTTCACACACAGGTCTGGACCTGAACGTTTATTGCCACACACATGTTTGCCACAAGATGGTGAACTCTTCGAGGAACTGACAACAGAGGCGTCCCCCTGTGTCACCACACTCACACAATTCTCAGAGGAAACCACTGCCCTCCCCTGAACCCTTCTCCCAAGAGGGCTCTGATTCTCAGGGTTGGCTAGTGGTGAGGGTTGGGACTTGTCCCTACTCCTTGGCAGCACCTCTGCTGCCCCCACTGGAGAAGAAGGGGATGGTTGTAGAAAGACGGCAGAGACAGTAGCCCCCGGGCAGCACCCCTCACATGACTGACCCCAGCTGACTACTTCCCTGGAACGCCAATCTATGACCGGGTTGTTTTTTCTCAATCAAGGAAGGCCTAAAACGATGGGTATTGGCATACCTTCCAAGACGTAGCATGACAGGGACTCTTCATGATGAGTCCCTATACGCAGGCGTATATCATGCATGACCTGGGTCACACTCCCCTGGCTGAGTGGAACAGAGTCAATGGTCTGGACGCCTAGTGGTTTTGCTAGCATCCTACACATCAGGCCATGGGTCCGGACAAAGTGAGCATCCACCAAATTGACTCCTGCTCCACTGTCCACAAGCACCGGTATTCCCTTAGTTATCCCACCAATCACCACTCTCACAGAAAGGGTACACTGAGGGGAAGAAATGGAGGAAATATACACTCCCTGGTCGCCTCCCTCCACATGACCAGGGGGATGTGGCTTCTTAAATGGTACAGGTATTTTGGCATGAGCTGAGCATGCCCCAATGAAATGACCAGTCTGCCCACAGTAAAAGCATGCCCCCACACCACGTCGAACCGCAGGCAACCCCGTTTGGGAACCAACTGCTCCCACCTGCATGGGTTCGTCCGACTGCTCAGCTGTGTCCTCCTCCCTAGCAAGGAGAACAGTGGGCAGTTTTGGTGTATGCCGCACCCTGAGTCGTCTATCCACCCGGATGGCAAGGGACATGGCGACCTCCAATGACCTGGGGTGGCGTACTGCACCAGAGTATCCTGCAACCTTGGGGACAGACCCTGCACAAAATGACTCCTAAGGGCAGGATCATTCCACTGTGTGTCAGTGGCCCATCTCCTGAACTCTGAACAGTACTCCTCCACCACCAGGTCCCCCTGCTTGATTTTACAGTCGGGATTCTGCCAGAGAGACTCCATCAAGATCTCCATATACCAGCGCCAGAGCCGCAAAAAACCCGTCCACTGACCGTAAAGATGGTGAATCGGTCGGCAGGGAGAAGGCCCAAGATTGGGGATCACCCTTAAGAAGGGAGACAATAATCCCCACATGCTGTTCCTCACTCCCTGATGACCGGGGCGGAGCCTGAAATATAATTTACAGGCATCCTGAGAAATCAGAAATTTATCTCTCCCTCCAGAAAACTTGTCAAGAGAGATATCTTAGGATCTGGTAGAGACTGCACCTGAGTCGAGGCCCAGAACCCCACCAACTGCTGTAGCTGCTGCACCACTTCACCCCGCAGCACCTTAAGCTCATCTGTGAGGGTCTGCAGCAGTTGGGCGCAAAGGCTTGCATTTGGGCCATGGCTCACCAGAAAGGGAAAAAAAATGTGTCAGATGGTGATAATGTCAGGGGGCAGTAGTAGAAATACAGGGGATGAGGAACCTGGGCCCCTGAACTGCCCCTAAGGCTGAGGGAGGGCCCTGTCTTTCCTTAACTTGGTGGTACACTTGAAGGTAGTGAGGCCCAAGTCACCGACCTGTCCCTGTCTCCCGTTTAGCCCTGAGCTAAACCCCCAACCGCCTCCCCAGGAGGTGAGACAGGGAATAAAGAGAATTAAACCAATAACCAAAAGGAAAGACAGACACCTAGGGGTTAAATCAACTAAACAACAAACACTTAGCTTGCTCTGCTGCAATGCACCACACAGCAGAGAAAGACACCAGATAAGGGAAACAGCAGAAGTACCACTGCGCTCAGCAAGCTCCTGACTCCAGCTTGGATGGTCTCCAAAAGCAGAAGTATCACCAACAGTCAGCTGACGCCTCAGGTGACCTTTTAAAGGATGGTGGGAGTGATAACTGCCTTCCCCTGACAAGTCAGCAGCAATGTAATTACACCAGCGGCCACCGGGGGAAAGACTGACATCAACCCCCGATGGCCTGAAAGGAAAAAGGTTTTAATATGCAAAGAAAGATCTGCCACAGATAGAAAAGTGGATCGTGACAGCCAATTCCAGTGGCCATCACATAACTATTCATAGGTGATGTTTATTCTTACAGTCATGTGCCAACTAGCTTCTGTTCCTGCTTCTCTCTACAGGGGCTGTGGATTTTCACTTATCATTTAAAACATTAGGAAGAGCAGCTAGTCGGCACTTGACTGTAAGTATGCGAACTGCATATAAGTGATCACATGACAAATACTCAAACCGCTTATAGAGGAGGGGGGCACCAACTGAATTTATGCTACCGATGCAAGTTCTCTGTCAAGTTTCATGTTGTTTTATGTTGTTCTGCTTCATTTTCTGTGCCCTGACATCAGCTTCCTTGTTACTACATTTCCCATCATTCCTTGCACTGGGTAGCAAGCCAGCCTTGAGCACACCCCCGGTAACTTTGCCTAAATCCACCCTCCGCATCACGCACAGCCCTAGCACGATCTCCTGTATAGGATACTGTTACAGGAGTAGTCAACATTGACTTGTAGGATTGCTAACTTTCAATAGGTGGCACTAGAGTTCTAGCTCTCTTCCTCTCTGAAGAGACAATTTGCATAATTAGCATATTTCCCAGAGGAGCATTGCGGCTTTAATTCTCCTCATCTCGGCATGCTTAGCATGTCGATCTCAGCAATGAGAAACGATACTTCTTGGATAATGGTCGGACGCCTCTCACACAGCCAAGCCAGATATCAGCTGACAAGGGGCAGCACCCCGAAACACAGTGTCTGCAAATTGAGATTCTGGTTTGGCTATTATCCTAGGTCATGTGACAAGGCTTGTTAAAGGGTCAACATTGACTTGTAGGATTGCTACCTTCCAATAGGTGGCACTAGAGTTCTAGCTCTCTTTCTCTCTGAAGAGACAATTTGCATAATTAGCATATTTCCCAGAGGAGCATTGCGGCTTTAAGTCTCCTCATCTCGGCATGCTTAGCATGTCGATCTCCGCAAGAAGAAACGATACTTCTAGGAAACATAAATAATGCACAAAGCACCAGAACACCAGCCCTGGCAACAAAAATTGCCCCTCAATTCCTTTCACTGACTGATCGATGGGTTGGTTGGTGGGTGGATGAGATAGATGTATATATAGATGGTTGGTTTGATGGATCAAATAATGAGATGGATCAATTTGATTGATGGAATATATTGATTGGTTGGGAAGAGAGATATGAATGAATTCATATAACTGAGGGAACACAGCATGCTGCATATACATTATACAGAGTACAGAGAAGGATGTATCTACATGTATGTACATCCTGCTGTGTGCCTAAAGATACAATGGAGAGCTGTGTCTGCAGCAGCATGCACAGGAGCAGTGTGAGCCTTGCTTTACGGACCCCCGCCCATACAGCGAGCCACACATAGCTTTGAATTTCCAGAGATCGGACCTAAAGGAGATTTTGATATGATATCACATTAAGCCAATATTCTCAGCCAGAGATCAGTGACCAGAAGAGCAGCTCAGATTACAGAACAATGTATTTGGTAAAGTACCTATCAATGGCAAACAGTTTACATGAAAGGGACATGAAACGTAATGGTCAACCCCTTTAACTAATGGCCTAATGCTATAATGCAGTCATAGTGTAACGAGAGGGATGTTAAACAAGCCTTTGTGCTGGGTGCCATGGTAAGATGTGGGTCTGAATTTTAGCCAGCCGCTTTGCTTTGACCAGGTCTAGAGAAGCAAAAAGAAGCTTTGCCCAGGTGAAGAAAAGCAACTGTGAATTCTGTAATTAGGATTTATGTATGTTTTTATTAATGTTATTAAACAGCTGGTGGATGCAAAATACTAAAAAATAGTATCAATCCACTACAAATCCAGCACATTAGTTTTACAATAGGATAAATATTTCTAATCACAGAATGCACATGTCCTTGGACGACCCCTAAACACAAAGCCTTCTATTAGGACGCAACGTACCCAGCAATACTATCACAGAAATCATCAGCTTATAGCGTAGTCTGCAGCAAAACATTCTGAAGTAGTAACGCAGTTCATTCCCTAAGTTACCTCATTGTACGATGAGAAAAAAATATCCTGTTAGGGAGAATTTCCAAAAGCTGGAAAGTTTTCCTAGTTCTATAGACTCCTCCTTTATTGAAGTGATATGTCTAATTAAAGGGGACGGCACAATATTACTGGCAGATGGGGACAGCTGCAGAAACAAAGTAGACTATGAAATGTATTTGGGAGATAGAAAATTAGAAATAGTCATAAAAGAAAAACTATTTTAGATAACAATTGCCATTATTCTGTTCTGCACATACAGTATAATATGTGCTAGGCATGTTATACTATCTTCTCAAACGATTTGGAAGGTTTTGCAATGTTCTGTCGGAGCTCGTGCTTACTTTTGTGATTTTAATCTACTCCCTACCAGAGGAATGCGCTGTATTTGGTGCGGTATAATAAATGACAGCTTTTATTTAGGCAGCTCTATAAGGAACTGTATATTATATCATGGTCAATCAGTAACCAGGCCAAATGGTGAGCAAAAGAGAACATTCACTTGCCCAGAAAGAAAAGAGGACGATAGAGAATATGCACTAAGGTAATGTCCCCAAATAGCTAAACAACCGGAATTTGATTGTGATACACCAAAGTGTGACTTACAGTAAATGACAGGACCATGACTAGGAAAGATGTGTATCTTTGTACCATGTTAGCCAGTAGATATATTTAGAATTGAGAGTCCTCAGTGGTTGATGACCATGACCAGGTTGACAGAGACCGAATATAAAGAATAAAGTACAGATCTGAGTGAAGGCCTGGAAGGATAGTGCTTTTAACAAAAATGGACTTATCTTTCATGTGGTCATAAATGAGGAGCCCAGAAGGAGATCATAGTTAAACACTCCCCTAAATGAACTGTTCCATGCTATAGGCTGGACATAGATCTTCATGAGAATCTGTCTCTAAAGCTTATTGTAAATGAAAGGAGGAGTTCCCAGTGTGAGTCATGTACAGTGGCTTGCGAAAGTATTCCCCCCTTGGCTTTTTACCTATTTTGTTACGTTAGAATCTGTGTTTAAATGTTTTTGCAATCTGATTTGTATGTGATGCATCAGCTCTAAACAGGCTAAGTTGGTGAAGTGAGAAAAATATAGGCTTAAATTACAATTTATGGGATCAAATAACTAAAAATTGACACGTGCATATGTATTCATCCATCTTGCTATGAAGCCCCTAAAAATGTCTGGTGCAAGCAAATACCTTCATAAGTCACATGCTTATTGAAAGGAAGTTCACCTATGTGCAATGTAACTCTCACATTGTATACACACCCCTTTTCTGAAAGGCCACAGAGGATGCAACACAATTAGGCAAAAGGCGCCACTAACAACACCAAGTAGATCTCCAAACCTGTCAGGGATAACATTGTTGAGAAGTACAAGTCAGGGCAGGTTTATAAAAAAAATCCCCATCTCTGATGATCTCCCGGATCACTATCAAATGCATTATCATAAAATGGAAAGAACATGGTACCACAACAAATCTGATAAAAGATGGCCGGTGACTAAAACAATGAGCCTGGGCAAGGAAGGCATTTATCAGAGAGGCAGCACAGAAACCAAAGGTAGCCCTGAAGGAGCTGCAGAGTTCCCAAGCAGAGACTGGAGTATCTGTCCATACGACCACAATAAGCCATACACTCCATAGAGGTGGCCTTTATGGAAGAGTGGGCAGAAAAAAAGTCTTTACTTACACATAAAAATTGTAAGACTCATTTTCAGTTTGCCAAAAGACAAGTGGGAGGAAATGTATGGAGGAAGGTGCTCTGGTCAGATGGGACCAACATTGAACTTTTTGGCCACCATGGTAAATGCTATGTCTGGCGCCAAACCAACACAGCTCATCATCCCAAGATCACCATCAACACAGTGAAACATGGTAGTGGCAGCATCATGCTGTGGGGATGTTTTTCGGCAGCAGGGACTGGGAAAATTGTCCAAGTCAAGGAGAAGATGGATGGTTTGAAATACAGGCATATTCTTCAGCTAAACCTTCTTCAGTTTCTCAGAGATTTGAGAGTGGGACAGAGGTTCACCTTCCAATAAGACAATGATCCAAATTATACTAAAACAACATTTGAGTGATCTAAA
>JARQOD010012373.1:0-19923 GCA_033576555.1 Oophaga sylvatica | reverse complement strand
CCGCCTAACCCGTCTCCTATCAGCCTTGAACCCTAAAATCACCCCAAAAAAGGATCTGATTACCACCAAAGGAATGGGCTGTCTCTGAAAAATCAAGATTAGACATAAAGACAGATGGGGAAAACACAGACTGCTTTCCACAAAACACAGAAGGAAAAAAGAGGGGGTTTTTAAAACTCTGAAAGGGTGAGAAAACAAAAAGGAGCTCTTTAACTTAATTAAAAAGATAATCCTTCGGGGTCTGCAAAAGAATTTCAGGGCAATCCAACACAGAAAACCAAAAGGTTTTAAAGGAAAAACCAATCAAAAAAATTTTTAATTGCCCCCGGGGAGAAAACCCCCCCAGTCAAAAACTGAGCACAGACAAATTTAAAAATCCCAACTCCAAAACAAAAAAACAGAACTCGTGGAAAGTCAGAATAAAACCGCGACGTTTTCGTGGCGAGCACCCCAAAAACCCCCGTTGATTGGAAATTTTCTCGATCCTGTTTAATTTTTCTTTTCCTGAAGTTACAGAGACACCCCGGTGGGAAAGGGCTGTGAAGTTTTTTATCCCTTTGGAAGAAGGGGGGGTGAACAATCGGAGGAATTTCTTCAGAGCCGGGGACCCTTTTGGATCTTGTGCGAAAGTCTGAGTGGGGGAAATTTCAAGAGGGGTTTTGGGGGGGTTCTTCCGTCATTTTTGAGCCCCAGGAGTCTTTTTTGGCCTGCTTGTTCACCTTGAAGGGAAATCGAGCCCCCTCTCACTGGGGGGGGCCGGGGAGATTCCGGGTAAGTTTTTGCTCAAAAAGGTTCATATGTAGGCCACTTTTTGGGTTTTTTGAGAGGGATTTCGGGGGGCCGCTCGCCGCCCCCCTTCGAAATGAAAGATTCATGAATTTAAATGGTGACAGGTTTTTTTTACTACGGGTTCCCTGAAACCCCTTTAAATCGGGATCCGGGGGGGGGCAGTCCTTTTCTCATGCTTTTGGGGGAAGGGGGACTGGATCGAGAGGGGGGGGCCCCTTTTTGGGGTGAGACCTTCCCTGACCAGGGATGACCCCCTGTTTTTTGGGGAAGGCAACGGGGAAAAAGGAAGTGAGACTGGCCATTGAGGGGGTTCAGGCCAAAAATCGCCGGCCCCCGGGGCTTAAACCCAAATTTTAAAGGCCTTTAGGGACCCCCCCCCCCTTTTTTCTGAGGGGTTTAAGGTCCCTTTCCCTTTGGGCGTCTTTCCCCCATGAGGGGGGCCCCTGTTTATCCTACAAAAGGGAAGGACTCGTCCCTTATTGGAATTGGCGTCCCAAGCGCTCTCAATGTAACGGGAAAGGGGTTTGGGGAAAGGGTGCTTTCGGCGGTGAATTTTTTCCCCGGGTCCTTTCGGGGTCAGCATGCTCTGTTCCAGGCCGCAGTATCTTGTGCTGTGTCGGGGCCGAGACAGGGGCACGGCAGGGCGGGTCACGGGAAGGGGATTTTGTTTTTTTTCAAGCGAAGGCCTTTACGGGTGAATCAGGGGTTCCTTTGGGGCTGCCCTTTTTTATTTTCGGTCTCCCTGGGAGGTTTGTAATTGGTTGGCCCCTTTACCGGGGGTGAGATTTTTTTCCCAACTCGTAAACGTTTGGGTTTTTGGCATTTTTTTAGGGGGTTCCGGGGTCCGCCGGGTTGTCTTGAGCCACTTTTTACGTTTTCGCGATGATCCCTTTTGGGGAGGGTAGATCGGGGACGTTGGTGGGGCCGGGGGCCACTTTTGAGGGTGGTGGTCGCTGACAATCCCCCCCTTTTTGTCCCCGGAGAGGAGGCGGGGGGGTAGTCTGAGTCGACGTACTCGGAGGCGTCCGGGGGCCATGATCAAGGGGAAAAGTGCAAAAGTCTTGGTGGAGGGGGGACCCCCTTTTTTGATCCCCCGGGACACCTTCCCGGGGGCCCCGACCTCCCCCCAAAACCCCAGGCATTAAATTTTGGGCCCCCGGGGGGCTACCCCCAGAAAAATTGGGAGGGCAACTTGTTCCCCCCAAAAAGGGGGACCAGGGGGAAGGGTTGGTTTTAAACCCGGGGAAAGGGTAAAAGGCCCAAGGCTTTCTGCTTCCCCCTTTTTTTAAAAAGGGCATGTCTGCGTCTTGCCAAACCTCTCTGGATATGGGGTTAGCCGTTTTTTCCCGCTGTTTGGGGGAAAAAAGGTTAACCCCGTTAAGTTTTAGGTCCTACACACGGGGACTGGGGGGGTTGGGTATGGGGAACCCGGTGTGTTTTGATAAACACCTTTTTGTCAATTTTGCCAACCTCTTTTCAGGAGGGTTCCCTCCGTGGGTATTCTCCCGAGGGGTTGGTTTGGGGCCTTTTTTTCCGGAAAAGGGGACGGAGGGCAGGTGAAGGACCTGCGACCCACACAGACATCCCCGGCTTATGCTCCCCTTTTTGAAGGGGGACCGCCGGTGGGGGGAAATTGGGGGGAAAACGGGGCCATGTCGAGGGAAATTTTCCCTTGACAGCAGGGTTCTGTTGACCATTTCCAGAAGCCCCTGGTGCTCAAGATTGCCCAGGCCGAGATCTGGAGGTTGGGCTTGGGTTATTAAATTCCAAGCGGATCCCCTTGAAGTTTTGGCCTTGGCCTGGCGCTGCTTCCATGGGAGGCTGTATGTAAGGGCAACCTGAAGTGCAGGAGCTCCGATGATCGGGGTTGTCCCCGTGAGGAGTGTGGCGACATGTTGGAAAGCATGAGCACTTCCTCCTTCAGTGTCCCTTTAATACAGGGGTCTACAACAGGGTGGGTGCTTCCATGGGCTGGCCTAGGCTGACGTCCCTTTCTTATCCAGAGTGGGCTTTTTGGGGCTTCAGATCCCTGGGTGGCCGAGAACGGAGCACTTTATTCTTAGCTAGTGTAGTCATTAGGTTTCACACTTGGAGTGCAGGGTGTTTAGTTTCCACGCAGCGGAAAGTCCTCCTCCAGGATGAGGTGGTTAGAAACATCTTGGGTGACCTGGGGAAGGTGCGCTCTTTGGAGTTCGAGAGCTGGGTGCGAGGAGGGCCTCTTGGCTTTGGAGGGGTTTCTCCTTTAACGTGCCCTAGGGAGAGCTGGTCTGTGTGTGATTGTTGGTAGGGTAAGATAAGGTGCTGTGGGTGTTGAGGGAGAGAAAAGTAGGGACGGGAGGGCAGTTTGGGATAGCTAGATAGTTAGTTTTGATAAGCTAGGTAGAGTAGGGATAGGTAGGATAGTTAGGGTCGTTTCTTTTCTTTTAGAGACAGATTTTAGTTGGTGGGGGACAGGGTGCGTGTTGGTGGTTAGGGATGGGGCCTCTTAGGACTCCAGTTTTCCTGGTGGTGGGCTGGTGTGTGGCACATTTAGCTTTTTGTTTTGTAAATTCAGGAAATAATGGATATTGGGCTTGCAGGCGCTAAAATTTGGGGCCTTGCAAGTTATGTGGTCAGTGTATAGTGTAAATGTTTATAATGTTGTGGTTAAAGTAAAGTAATGTAATGTGGTTAAAGTAAAGTAATGTAATGTAGTGTTTTTTTTTGTGGTAGGGTCTGTTATGTAATGTTTTGTATTAAAGTGTAAATAAGTTATATGTTTGGGGGGGTATAGTTTAGGTTGGGGGGGGGTGTTTGTGTGGGGGGGGAAGCATGGAACTTGCCGTGGACCCGAAAAATTTCTAAGGGCATAAACTTTCATGGACCCGTCAAGATTGCTGTGAAAAGGGCATGAACTCATGGACCTTGGTGTGTGGGCGGAAAAAAATAAATAAATAAAAAATGTTTGCATGTCTTATTGTGTATATAGTAGTGTATATAGTAGTGTGTATATATAGGTTGTGTTGTATGTATGGCCAGGTGAAGCCTTTTTTTTTTTTTTTTGGGGGGGTGTGAGTGTGCGTCAGTGTGTGTGCATGTTTCTTTTATGTTTATATTTAATTTTGTTTAATGATAATGTCCCTGCTGGGGTCCTTTGGAGCTGCAATAGCTTTTGAAGAAGAGAAAGGACTTTGGACTTTTTGGTTAATGAAGCTCGTTTCTTTTGTTTTTGTCACTTATTTAGCGATGTTTTATTTATGTACAGTTTGTTATTACAGTATGTATTGTTATAATTTTTTATAATAAAAGAGTTGCATACACTGTAGTGATGTGGGTTCCTGAACGATCAGATACAAAGAGCCGGCTCATTTCAGTAACAGCAGGGAGCCGGCTCTTTTGTATCTGATCGTTCAGGAACCACACATCACTAGTGTATGCAGGCTCTGCTGTGCTGGTTGTCATGGTGCTGGATGAGGGGAAGTTTATGTGTGAAATGTTTATGTCTGAAATGAGCCCAATTTAGGCCACGCCCCCGACCACACCCATTTCACAACTAATCACACCATGTCCACGCCCCATGCTGATCACACTGACTGGTACTGAGGGCACAGTGGCTGCATTATGGGCACAATGGCTGGTACTGAGGAAAAGAAAGAAAGAACAGAGAGAGAGAAAAAAAAAACAGGTAAAGAAATAACGAAAGAAAGAAAGAAAGAAAGAGAGAAAGAAAGGGGAAAGAGAACAGAGAGAGAGAGAAAGAAACAAAGAAAGAACAGAGAAAGAAAGAGGGGACAGAAAAAAAAAAAACCCAGAGAAAAAAAGACGAGGGGAAAAGAAAGACAGAGAGGAGAGAAAGAAAGGGGAAAGAAAGAACAGAGAGAGAGAAAGAGGGGAAAGAAAGAACAGAGAGATAGAGAGAAAGAAACAGAGAGAAAGAAAGAACTGAGAGATAGAGAGAAAGAAAACAGAGAGAAAGAAAGAACTGAGAGAAAGAAAGATGGGAAAGAAAGAAACAGAGAGAGAAAGAAAGAAAGAAAGAACAGAGAGAGAAAGAAAGAAACAGAGAGAAAAAGAAGAGGGAAAGAACAAAAGAACAGAGAGAGAGAAAAAAGAAAAACGGTAAAGAAAGAAAGAACAGAGAGAGAGAAAAAGAAAGAAAGAGGGTAAAGAAAGAGAACAGAGAGAAAGAAAGAGGGGAAAGAAAGAAAACAGAGAGAAAAAGGAAGAACAGAGAGAGAAAGACAAAAGAAAGAACAGAGAGAAAGAAAGAACAGAGAGAAAAGGAAGAACAGAGCGAGAAAGAACAGAGCGAGAAAGAACAGAGAGAGAAAGAACAGAGAGAGAAAGAAGAACAGAGAGAAGGAAGACAAGAATAGAAGAACGCAAACCAGCTCACCGGTATACCAGAGGTGCACGGAACTTCCGCTTGATCAGGCGTGGAGAAAACATGAGAAAAAAAGTAGAACAAAGTTCCAGCTCCAATAAAATCTTCATCTTTATTGATCCAAATAAAACATCAGTGATGACATACTCCTGGACAAACTCAGGGCTGAGCGACGCGTTTCGATCACAAGGATCTTTATCACAGCTGACTAGAAGGAAAGACAGATTAGAGAAAGAAAGAGGGGAATGAAAAAGAAAGAAAGAAGAGAGAGAAAGAAAGATGGGAAAGAAAGAAAGAACAGAGAGGGAGAGAGAAAGAAAGGGGAAAGAAAGAGAACAGAGAGAGAAAGAAAGAACAGAGAGAGAGAAAAAAAAGAAAAAGGGTAAAGAAAGAAAGAACAGAGAGAGAAAAAAGAAAGAGGAGAAAGAAAGAACAGAGAGAGAGAAAAAAGAACAGAGAAAAAGAAAGAGGGGAATGAAAGAGAACAGAGAGAAAGAACAGAGAGAAAAAGGAAGAACAGAAAGAGAAAGAAAAAAGAAAGACAGAGAGAAAAGAGAACAGAGAGAAAGAGAACAGAGAGAAAGAGGAAGAACAGAGAGAAAAACAGAGAGAGAAAGAAAGATTAGAGAGAAAGAAAGAAAGAGGGGAAAGAAAGAAAGAACAGGGAGGGAGAGAGAAAAAAGAGGGGAAAGAGAACAAGAGAGAAAGAAAGAGGGGAAAGAAAGAGAACAGAGAGAAAGAAAGAGGAGAAAGAAAGAACAGAAAGAGAAAGATGGGAAAGAAAGGACAGAGAGAGAGAGAGAGAGAGAACAGAGAGAGAAAGAAGAGAGAGAAAGAAAGGGGAAAGAAAGAAGAGAAAGAGGAGAGAAAGAAAGAAAGAACAGAGAAAAAAGGAAGACCAGAGAGAGAGAGAGAAAGAACAGAGAGAAAGAAAAAGAAGAACAGAGAGAAAGAAAGAACAGAGAGAGAGAAAGAAAAAGAAAGAACAGAGAGAAGAAAGAGGGACAGAAAAAAGAACAGAGAAAGAAAAAAAAAGGGGAAAGAAACAGAGGAGAGAGAGAGAAAGAAAGAGGGGAAAGAAAGGACAGAAAGAAAGAGAAAGAAAGAAAGGAAAGAAGAAAGAAAGAAAGAAAGAAAGAAGAAAGAAAGAAAGAAAAAGAAAGAAGAAAAAAAGAAAGAGGGAAAGATAGAACAGAGAGGAGAAAGAAAGAGGGGAAAGAAAAGAAAGAAAGAAAGAAAGAAAGAAAGAAAGAAAGAGGGGCAAGAAAGAGAAAGAGAGAAAGAAGGAAAAAGAACAGAGAGAAGGAAAGAGTGGACAGAAAAAAAGAACAGAGAGAGAAAAAAAGAGGGGAAAGAAAGAAACAAGGGAGGGAGAGAGAAAGAAAGAGGGGAAAGAAAGGACAGAAAGAAGAGAAAGAAAGAAAGAGGGAAAGAACAGAGAGAAAGAAAGATAAAGAAAGAACAGAGAGAAAGAAAGGGGAAGAGAACAGAGAGAAAGAAAGAACAGAGAGAAAAAGAAGGAGGAGAAAGAAAGGGGAAAGAGAACAGAGAGAGAAAGAAAGAACAGAGAGAAAAAGGAAGGAGAGAAAAAGAAACAGAGAGAGAGAAAGAAAGAAAGAACAGAGATAAAGAGGGAAAAGAAAAAGAAAGCAGAAAGAAAGGGTAAAGAACAGAGAGAGAGAAAGAAAGATGGGAAAGAAAGAGAACAGAGAAAGAAGAAGAGAGAGAAAGAAAGAGAGGAAAGGAAAAGAACAGAGAGAGAGGAAAGAAACAGAGAGAGAGAAAGAGAAAAAAAGGATTAGAGAGAGAAAGAAATAATGATTCTATAAAGATACTACAGCAGCCCGGCTCACATTGTAGTGCCCACCTGAGCCTCCCGATGCAGGACAGATCATGATCGATCACATGACCGACATCCCGATTCCAAGGCGATCCCGCTGTCCGCGCTGTCGGAGGAGACACGGTGATGGATCTGAAGCATTCCCTGAAGTGCCTCCATGGTTCCGTCACAATCTCCTCCTGAAATTACCTAATTTCCGGTTAGCTTCTAGCACATCACTTCCGGTGGAACGTCATGTGCGAGTTTTTAAAGTGCTCCTCGGGGCTCCGTTGTGTACTCCTGTGTCCACGGGAAAAAGTAAGCTCCCAGCAGGGGCAGTGGGGCTCTCAAAATCGGGACTGTCCCGCGTGGATCTGGGATGGTTGGGAGGTATGAATGCTCACCACCATACACCTTGTAAACGCACGGCTCCGCACACCTCATACACACACAGTTCCACTTTGTATGCCTCTACACACACGGCTTCGCTCCGTACAGCTCGCGCACACATGGCTCCACTCAGTACACACACGGCTCCACTCTGTAAACCTTGTACACATGCGGGTCTGCTCCGTACACCTCACGCACACACGGCTCTGCTCTGTACAACTCACGCACACATGGCTCCACTCCATAAACCTCGTACACATGCATGTTATGATTTGGTAGCTGAGGAGAGCAGGCAAAAAAGGAAATACACCAAGAGAGGTTGGAATCTATGGGATTGCAGTACCCTGACTAACCACCACAACTAAAGGAAGCCATGGAGCGTACCTACCTTGGTCCTAGACACCTCGTCACAGCCTGAGAAGCTAACTACACCTAAAGACAGAAAGAGGAAAACTATCTGCCCCGGAGCAGATCCCCAAGAAATAGAAAGCCCCAAACATGTAATGGCGGTTAGACAAGGGGAATAACAGACACAGACAGAAAATAGTATGAGCAAACGTTGGGGCCCAAACTTCCTAAATAGAAAAGGATAGGAAGGACACTTACTGCAATCCCAAAAAAACCCTGAAAAGTACCAACTCTACTAATTCAAAAACACCTGAGATCACACGACCTCTACCACCTAAATTAGTTCTCTGGTGTAACAAAAAACTAAACAGTAGCCACTGAAAAAACTGGAAAGGCAAATGAACAAACAACAGTGGCTGAACTAAACTGAGAGGAGCACAAGCCCCGGAGGGGACCCGGCAGACCCCACAGAAGTGCAGGACAAAATGCAAAAAGCAAGCACAAAAAACTAAAAGAAGAAAATGTCTTATCTGTTAGCAGAAGATGCAGGCACGAAACAGCAAGCTACAAACTGAACAGGAATCAAAGATGAGACCAGAACAATTGATCACCGGCAACCCTGATGGGAGGGAACCTCCTTATATAAGACCAGTCAGTAACACCTGATCGCCAATCTTCACATCTTCATTGGATAGTTCAGTACTGTTTGTAACCACCAGAGGGAGCTTCTGCTCAGAATTCATTTCTAGCACATTCACAACAGTACCCCCCCCTTGAGGAGGGTCACCGAACCCTCATTTGAGCAACCAGGTCGGTCAGGATGAGCTCTGTGATACGCACGGATGAGTTCCTAGCATGGATGTCCGAAGCAAACACCCAAGAATTGTCCTCCTGACCATAACCTCTCCACTTAACCAAATACTGGAGTTTCCGTCTAGAAAAACGAGAATTCAATATTTTCTCAACCACATACTCCAGATTGCCCTCAACAAAAACAGGGTCAGGAGGCACACCATAGGAACCACTGGCTCGACAAACTCAGACAAAGGCAAAAAAGAGACCCAGTCATCCTGATCAGCAGACACAAAGCATCTTAGATAAGTTCCAATGTTGGTTGTTCTCTCAGTTTGTCCATTGGTCTGAGGATGAAACCCGAGGAGAAAGACAATTGAACACCAAGTTTAGAACAAAAAGTCCTCCAAAATCTGGAAACAAACTGGACTCCTCTGTCAGACACAATGTTCTCAGGAATGTCGTGTAACCGAACCACGTGCTGAAGGAACAAAGGCACCAATTCAGAGGAGGAAGGCAACTTAGGTAATGGCACAAGATGTATCATTTTGGAAAACCTATCACAAATCACCCAGATAACGGTCATTCTCTGAGAAACAGGGAGGTCGGAAATGAAATCCATAGAGATATGGGTCCATGGTCTCTTGGGCACAGGCAATGGCATCAACAAACCACTAGAGCGAGAGCAAGTCCCGCAGGACTGCACAAATTCCCTGACGTCACGAGACAAAGTAGGCCACCAAAAGGACCGACTAACCAAGTCTCTGGTACCAAAAATTCGGGGATGACCGGCCAACGCGGAACAATGAATCTCAGACATCACACTTTTTTTCCACCGGTCTGGGACAAACAATTTCCCAATAGGGCAGCGCTCGGGTTTATCCTCCTGACACCCTTCCAGAGCCAGTCTCAAATTGGGCGAGATGGCGGAAAGAACTACACCCTCTTTCAAAATAACAGCAGGATCAGATAACTCAGGAGAGTCCGCAAGGAAACTCCTCGAGAGGGCATCCGCCTTAACATTCTTAGTGCCAGGAAGAAAGGAAACCACAAAATTAAAACGTGTGAAAAACAAGGCCCACCTGGCCTGTCTAGGATTAAGTCGCTTGGCTGATTCCAGATAAACCAGATTCTTATGGTCCGTGAGGACCACCACCTGATGTTTGGCTCCCTCCAGCCAATGTCTCCACTCTTCAAAAGCCCACTTCATGGCCAATAACTCCCGATTACCCACGTCATAATTACGTTCAGTTGGAGAAAATTTTCGAGAGAAAAAGGCACAAGGGTTACTTTTATAGGTCTCTGGATCTCTTTGGGACAAAACGGCACCTGCCCCAATTTCAGAGGCATCAACCTCCACCTGAAATGGCAGAGAAACATCAGGCTGCCGTAGAACAGGAGCAGAAGTGAATCTCTGCTTAAGTTCCTGAAACGCAGAGACTGCCTCAGGAGGCCAATTCACCACATCAGAACCCTTTTTGGTCAAATCAGTCAATGGTTTAACAATAACAGAGAAATTACCAATAAATTTACGATAAAAATTGGCAAAACCCAAGAATCTTTGAAGAGCCTTTAATGAAGTAGGTTGGACCCAATCACAGATGGCCTGAACCTTGACCGGGTCCATTTCAATAACAGATGGGGACAAAATGAATCCCAGAAATGAGATCCTCTGTACGCCAAAAAGACACTTTGATCCCTTCACATACAGAGCATTCTCTCTCAAAATCTGGAACACAGTCCGAACATGTTTCACATGAGAGTCCCAGTCATTGGAAAAAATCAAGATATCATCCAAATAAACAATCAGAAATTTATCCACAAAATCCCTGAAAATGTCATTCATGAAGGACTGGAAGACAGAAGGAGCATTAGTGAGCCCAAAGGGCATCACTAGGTACTCAAAATGCCCCTCTGGGGTATTAAATGCCGTCTTCCATTCATCCCCGTGCTTAATGCGAATAAGGTTATATGCCCCCCTGAGGTCAAGCTTGGTAAACCAAGTAGAACTTTTCACCCTGGAAAACAGGTCAGAAATCAAGGGTAACGGATATTGATATTTCACAGTGATATTGTTCAAGAGACGATAATCAATACACGGCCTTAATGAACTATCCTTTTTGGCCACAAAGAAAAAACCGGCACCCAAGGGTGAAGAGGATGGTCTGATATGACCCTTCTCCAATGACTCCTTGATATAAGACCGCATAGCGTCATGTTCAGGTACAGACAAGTTAAAAAGGCGACCTTTAGGGAATTTACTACCAGGCACTAATTCAATAGCGCAGTCATAGCTCCTATGGGGGGGCAAGGATGCAGATTTACTTTTGCTAAACACATCAGAAAAATGAGTCAAAAAGTCAGGAACATCCTGAGCCTGGGGAAGGCAGAAAAAACAGGAGTGTTGGTATTAACACATTGGCAGCCCCAACTGGTTACAGACACAGATTTCCAATCCAAAACAGGATTATGAGACTGTAACCAAGGGAAACCCAGTACGATAATGTCATGCAGATTATACAGCACCAAAAATTTGCAACTCTCCTGATGATCAGGTTCAACCCTCATTATCACCTGAGTAGAGAACTGAGGTTTATTCTCAGCCAAAGGGGTAGAATCGATCCCCAGTAGGGGAAAAGACTTCCGTAGGGGTATCAAGGGAAACCCACAACGTTTAGCAAAATCAAAATCCATCAGGTTAATAGCTGCTCCCGAATCAACGAAAGCCTGAGCACAAAATGTGGACAGGGAGCAAATCAGGGTAACAGTCAACAAAAATTTAGTCTGAACACTACCCAAGACAACTGAGCGTGCAAAACGTCTTCCCCGCTTAGGGCAGACTGAAATAGCATGAGAGGCATCACCACAGTAGAAACATAACCCATTGCGTTTTCGAAACTCATGACGCTGTGCCCCAGAAGCCACTCTATCACACTGCATGTGTTCAGAAGCTGGTTCACAAGGCAACACTATTCCACGCATACCTCTACGCTCACGCAAACGTCTGTCAATTTGAATCGCTAATGACATAGAATCATTGAGACCAGAGGGGACAGGGAATCCCACCATAACATCCTTTACATTCTCTGACAGACCCTTCCGAAAAAGGGCTGCGAAAGCATCGTCATTCCATTTGGTCAGGACTGCCCACCTACGGAATCTCTGACAGTATAACTCAGCGTCCTCAAGCCCCTGATTTAATGCCAACAAGGCTTTTTCAGCTTGATCAGGGACATTAGGCTCATCGTACAATAACCCCAGAGCCTGAAAAAATGCATCAAGATTACTCAAAACAGGATCCACAGGTGTCAGGGAAAAAGCCCAATCCTGAGGATCGCCGCGCAGGAGAGAGATGACAATTTGAACCTGCTGTGCTGCGTTCCCTGAGGACTTAGATTTCAAGGCACAAAACAACTTACAGTTATTTTTGAAATTCAGAAATTTAGCTCGATCCCCTAAAAACAAATCTGGCATGGGAATCCTAGGTTCCACAACAGGCAACCTCGCAAGATAGGTAGCAATACTCCGAACCTCAGTGGCAAGCTGATCCACACGGCCAGACAACTGTGCAAACTCCATTGAGAGAAAAAAAAAATCCTCCTCAGCACCCAGAGATACAGAGGGAAAAAAAAATGCAACAAACAGAAAAAAAAAAAAATCTCTGACAACTCTGACAACTTTTTTCTTTCCACAATATTTTTCCCTTCTGTGAGTACCATATAATTTTCAGTTTTGGGCCGGTGATACTGTTATGATTTGGTAGCTGAGGAGAGCAGGCAAAAAAGGAAATACACCAGAGAGGTTGGAATCTATGGGATTGCAGTACCCTGACTAACCACCACAACTAAAGGCAGCCGTGGAGCGTACCTACGTTGGTCCTAGACGCCTCGTCACAGCCTGAGAAGCTAACTACACCTAAAGACAGAAAGAGGAAAACTATCTGCCCCGGAGCAGATCCCCAAAGAACATAGAAAGCCCCCAAAAATGTAATAGCGGTTAGCCAAGAGGAAATACAGACACAGACAGAAAATAGTATGAGCAAACGTTGGGGCCCAAACTTCCTAAATAGAAAAGGATAGGAAGGACACTTACTGCAATCCCAAAAAACCCTGAAAAGTACCAACTCTACTAATTACAAAAACACCTGAGATCACACGACCTCTACCACCTAAATTAGTTCTCTGGTGTAGCAAAAACTAAACAGCAGCCACTGAAAAAACTGGAAAAGGCAAATGAACAAACAACAGTGGCTGAACTAAACTGAGAGGAGCACAAGCCCCCGGAGGGGACCCGGCAGACCCCCACAGAAGTGCAGGACAAAATGCAAAAAGCAAGCACAAAAAACTAAAAGAAAAAAATGTCTTATCTGTTAGCAGAAGATGCAGGCACGAAACAGCAAGCTACAAAGTGAACAGGAATCAAAGATGAGACCAGAACAATTGATCACCGGCAACCCTAATGGGAGGGAACCTCCCTTATATAAGACCAGTCAGTAACACCTGATCGCCAATCTTCATTGGATAGTTCAGTACTGTTTGTAACCACCAGAGGGAGCTTCTGCTCAGAATTCATTTCTAGCACATTCACAACACATGCAGCTCTGCTCTGTGCACCTTGTACACACATGGCTCCACTCTGTAAACCTTGTACACATGCGGTTTTGCACCATACACCTCGTACACACACGGTTCTGCTCCGCTCCGTACACACACGGCTCAAGCACGGAGTCCTATGTGTATGAAGTGTACGGAGCTGAGAGGCTCAGCTCCGTACACCTCGGGTTCCATTTCGTACGCCCTGTACACACACAGCACTGCTACATCCACCTCATACACACACGGCTCCGCTCCGTACACCTCGTACACACACGGCTCCATTCTGTACACCTCGTACACACACGGCTCCGTTCTGTACACCTCGTACACACACTGCTCTGCTCCGTACACCTCGTACACACACGGCTCTGCTCCGTACACACAACAGCACTGCTACATCCACCCTGTAAACCCCTCCTGACCTCACACATAAACTTACCTTCATCCAGCACCATGACAACCAGCACACCAGAGACCTGCACAGAGAACCCCGATCATGTGACCCCCTGACTCCTCCCCTCCTGTGACCTCATCACAGGTCCTGTGCTCACAGAAGAGGAGACATTGTTGCTTGCTGTGAGAGGTAGAGGTGGAGAGACAGGGAGGGTGAGGATGGGGTGCATGGGGGGCGTGGCAGCTTCTCACTGTGGTAAACATAGCATCCCGCCCGAGACAGCGGGTAGGAGGGTCTGAATCGGGACTGTCCGGCTCAATCTGGGACAGTTGGGTGGTATGTACTAGTAAACTAATAGTCAGCAGCACTGAGTGAGGATACAGGACAGAACACTACAGGGAGGAGGATAGAGGACTTCAGTTGTTGCTGCTGAGGGTAGGGGAAGTAATATAAAGTGATTTTAGGCAGAACCTGTGGAGAGATCTCCGTCCAGCTCCAGTCATTATAGAGTTAAGCTGGTTTCACATTTGCATATTTTGCACACAGATCCGTTTTCGTCTCCATTAACTTTCAGTGGTGACAGATGGGACTTGCGTGTACATCCAGTTGTCACCGTTTGGCCACGGATCCCTGTGTCTCCATATTTTATCAGACGCACAAAAATGCAACTTGTTGCAGTTTTGTGTCATCTGAAAAACACGCATCCACCGGGAGACGCACGGATCCGCGGCTACACTTCTGGAATTAAAATGGAGCTCTATGGAGCACGGATCCAGGACAACACGGATCCAGGACAACACGGATCCGGGTGCTTCCGTGTGCAGGGATCCGTTCTGCGGACTGATCATGCTCAGAAGCGAGGGATGTGCTGTATGGGAAAGCGATGGAGCTGTATGGGAGCAGTATGCAGACATAATGTAGACATTGCTGTTCTGTCATACACGGATCTCTCCCGCCTCACTAGAAGAGCTTGTGCCCCATGTTACAGTGTGTTAATGTTAATAACATGTACTGGAAGCATGTATATGACATGGGGCACCTGGTGAGGGGCTGCATGAGTGCTCTGCTTCCAATCTAGCACTTCGGTACGGTGCGTTGTGATGCGTAGCAATCCCGATCCAGATTACATCCCGATCCAGATTACATCCAGAATAACGCCACAAATTAGAAAGGAATACATGGTAAGACTGCAACCAAGGAGCAGGGGACTGTTCCCAAGAGCTGACAATCCAAGGAAACCGCACTGCTGAATAACAGTCTCCACTGCGTCACTAGATCCTCATACAGCTGTATAATGAGGCCTCACTGTACAGAGAGACCGAGCCAGACTGAGGAGAACGGAGCGAGGACTGAGGAGACCGGAGCCAGGAATGAGGAGAACGGAGCGAGGACTGAGAAGACCGGAGCGAGGCTGAGGAGACCGGAGCCAGGACTGAGGAGACCGGAGCCAGGAATGAGGAGAACCGAGCGAGGATGAGGAGACCGAGCGAGGACTGAGGAGACCGGAGCGAGACTGAGGAGACCGGAGCGAGGACTGAGGAGACCGGAGCGAGGACTGAGGAGACCGGAGCGAGGACTGAGGAGACCGAGCGAGACTGAGGAGACCGGAGCGAGGACTGAGGAGACCGGAGACAGGACTGAGGTGACCGGAGCGAGGACTGAGGAGACCGGAGCGAGGACTGAGGAGAACGGAGCGAGGACTGAGGAGAACAGAGCGAGGACTGAGGATACTGGCGCCGCTATAATGAGGCGACTTGAGCCTGTTTCTCAGGCGGCGGCAGCCAGGGGGCGGCAGAGGGAACCCATAACACGTGGTGTGGCTCTCCTTAATCCCTCACACACACACAGTCACTCACCACGTCACAAGACAGAAGACACAGTTTAATCCTGCTGCTGGCTGGCTGCTGCGCACGGTGCTGCTGCTTCCGAAGCTAGGTCGGTGACTCAGACTAGTTATTAATGCATTACAACTGAACTACTGCTGCCTGTTAGTAACTGTGGGACTTGAAAACATGATCTCCTGACAGGACCCGACTCCCCCTCCCTCCTCCCCCCCCCTTGGCCCTCACCCCTGATGGGACTGACTGAGGTGCACTGTGCAGACTAGTGTAGCGGTGCCCCTGGGCCTGGAGCAGCGACTCAGCGAGACCCCTCTCCCTCCCTCCCTCGTCTGCTGGCCTGGCCAGGGACTCCTCTCCCTTTCAGACACAGCCAGCCAGGCACAAATAGTTAAAAAAAACATGATCTCCTGAGTCCCGACTCCCCCTCAGCCCCCCCTCAAGCAGCTCTGCTACATCTTAGGGAAGCTGCAGCCTCCCAACCCCACTGCAGCTGCACTCTTAAAGAGGAACTCTAAGATTATGTGACTATTAGGCCCTGTGCACACTTTGCGTTTTTAGATGCGGTTCCGCTGCGTTTTTCAACGTGCGGAAACGCATCCAACCCGCAGCACAGTGCACATGCAATGTACTCCAATGGGAAACGCATGTCTGCTGTGCACATGCTGCAGAAAAAAACGCGCGGTTTCGCCGCGTTTTATTTTCCGCAGCATGTCAATTCTTTGTGCGGAACTGCAGCGGTTCGGCGCCCATTGACTTGCATTGAGTCGGGCACTTCCGCAGCAAAACCGCAGATCTAAAAAAGATCTGCGGTTTTGCTGTGGGTGAAACCGCTGCAGTTCGGGAGGAGGGAAGTGTGTGGGCAGTGCATGGGCGTGTATAGTGTGCGGCACTATCACTGGCGCCGCTATAATGAGGCGACTTGAGCCTCTGTCTCAGGCGGCGGCAGCGAGGGGGCGGCAAAGCAGGATCGCAGATCCGGCCCGTCGGCCCCGCCGACACTGAACTGACAGTTCAGTGCCGGCGGGCCCTTTAATCGCGGGCGGAATGCAGCACAGGCCCTTTAATCGCGGGCACATATGCAGCACAGGCGACGTGATCGTCATCACGCCGCCTGCGCGCCGTGATGACATCACGCCGCCTGTGCCAGGAGAAGACGGAGTTGAGCGCGCTTCTTCAGAGCTGCGGGGGAGATAGGTGAGTACTGGCTTTTTTTTTTTTAACGCCGGGCCCGGCCTATGGGGGATTCTGCTGCTTATGGGGGACTATGCTGGCTATGGGGGATTCTGCTACTTATGGGGGATTATTCTGGCTATTGGGGGATTATGCTGGCTATGGGGGGATTATGCTGGCTATTGGAGGATTATGCTGGCTATGGGGGGATTATGCTGGCTATGGGGGGATTGGGATTATGCTGGCTATTGGGGGATTATGCTGGCTATTGGGGGATTATGCTGGCTATGGGGGATTATGCTGGCTATGGGGGACTATGCTGGCTATGGAGTATTATGCTGACTATGGGGGATTATGCTGGCTATGGGGTATTATGCTGGCTATGGGGGATTATGCTGCATATTGGGGGATTATGCTGCGTATTGGGGACCTATGCTGCGTATTGGGGACCTATGCTGCGTATTGGGGACCTAAGCTGCGTATTGGGGACCTATGCTGCCTATTGAGGACCTATGCTGCGTATTGGGGACCTATGCTGCCTATTGGGGACCTATGCTGCGTATTGGGGACCTATGCTGCCTATTGAGGACCTATGCTGCGTATTGGGGACCTATGCTGCCTATTGGGGACCTATGCTGCGTATTGGGGACCTATGCTGCGTATTGGTGACCTATGCTGCGTATTGGGGACCTATGCTGCCTATTGGGGACCTATGCTGCCTATTGGGGACCTATGCTGTCTATTGAGGACATATGCTGTCTATTGAGGACATATGCTGCCTATTGGGGACTATGCTGCCAATTGAGGACATATGCTGTCTATTGAGGACATATGCTGTCTATTGAGGACATATGCTGCCTATTGGGGACTATGCTGCCTATTGAGGACATATGCTGTCTATTGAGGACATATGCTGTCTATTGAGGACATATGCTGTCTATTGAGGACATATGCTGCCTATTGAGGACATATGCTGTCTATTGAGGACATATGCTGCCTATTGGGGACCTATGCTGCCTATTGGGGACCTATGCTACCTATTGGAAACATATGCTGCCTATTGGGGACATTTACCTGCCTATTGGGGACCAATGCTGCCTATTGGGGACATTTACCCGCCTATTAGGGACTCTCGCACCACACCAGTCTGAGCCTGAGCTAAAAGTGGAGTTGCGCCACTATGTGCACTGATGAGGATGAAATGATATGGATTGGCAAGGCTGCAGTGATGGGCAGTGCAGGCTGTATGTCTCTGTGTGGGCAGTTTTATTGCTGGTATATTGTTTTTGTAGCGCTGTATATATATTGGTATTTTACTAATAGCAATTTGGAATCCCTAGGAAATAATGATATCAAGAAAGAGAAAAATTGCTTCACTTGTGACAAATATGGAACCGAACATTGACCATCTCATTAGCCAAAAGCAGGCCCAGAGTTCCCACTGAAATACCAGTAAGTTTGTTGATTTTTAACTTTACTTGTTCTTTATTTTAAGTATTGTATTTGTTCCTGTTTCTTTTTTACTTCAAAATAAGAGTGTAGTATATGGTGTATACAGGGTCATACATATCGTGTGCGGTATATAGAGTGTAGTATATGGTGTATACAGGGTCATACATATCGTGTGCGGTATATAGAGTGTAGAATATGGTGTATACAGGGTCATACACATCGTGTGCGGTATATAGAGTGTAGTATATGGTGTATACAGGGTCGTTACACATCGTGTGCGGTATATAGAGTGTAGTATATGGTGTATACAGGTCATACATATCGTGTGTGGTATATAGAGTGTAGTATATGGTGTATACAGGTCATACACATCGTGTGTGGTATATAGAGTGTAGTATATGGTGTATACAGGTCATACACATCGTGTGTGGTATATAGAGTGTAGTATATGGTGTATACAGGCCATACACATCGTGTGCGGTATATAGAGTGTAGTATATGGTGTATACAGGGTCATACACATCGTGTGCGGTATATAGAGTGTAGTATATGGTGTATACAGGGTCATACACATCGTGTGCGGTATATAGAGTGTAGTATATGGTGTATACAGGTCATACACATCGTGTGCGGTATATAGAGTTTAGTATATGGTGTATACAGGGTCATACACATCGTGTGTGGTATATAGAGTGTAGTATATGGTGTATACAGGGTCATACACATTGTGTGCGGTATATAGAGTGTAGTATATGGTGTATACAGGGTCATACACATCGTGTACGGTATATAGAGTGTAGTATATGGTGTATACAGGGTCATACACATTGTGTGCGGTATATAGAGTGTAGTATATGGTGTATACAGGGTCATACACATTGTGTGCGGTATATAGAGTGTATATACACTGCTGTATTATACTTTTCATATACAGGTTATAATGCCTCTTATTCTTTGTATAGAGGTGAGTGTGCCATGTATAATATACGGTATATACAGCGTAGTGTCGCATACACTGCTGTATTATACAATATACAACAGTTCTAATGCTCCATACCTAATATGCAGGATAATGTACAGTGTATATGATGTAACCTGTATGAGATGTGACATTGGCTTTCCCCCCCTAGTTTTGATCCTGGGTACTCCCATGCTCCTGCTGCTGGCTGCTGCGCACGGTGCTGCTTCCTTGATATCCTTGTGACTCCCTCCCCTCATGTCCAGAGTTAGGAGAAGCCAGGTCGGTGACTAGTTTTTAATGCAACTACTTAAGTTACTATATGGGACTTGAAAACATGATCTCCCGACAAGGGAAATACACAGGCCTGTGTAGCGCTGCGGTGATTCCGGATGTGTTCAATGAGCACATCCAGATTCACCGCGCGTTCAGAAGGGGGCGGAGCTTTGTACTGATTTTACAATGGGGGGGCGCCGTTTTGCAGTTCGCCTCAGGCAGCAGAGAGGCTAGGTTCACCCCTGACTGAGGAGACCGGAGCCAGGACTGAGAAGAACGGAGCGAGGACTGAGGAGACGGGAGCGAGGACTGAGGAGATCGGAGCCAGGACTGAGGAGACCGGAGCCAGGACTGAGGAGAACGGAGCGAGGACTGAGGAGACCGGAGCGAGGACTGAGGAGAACGGAGCGAGGACTGAGGAGAACGGAGCAAAGACTGAGGAGACCGGAGCCAGGACTGAGGAGACCGGAGCCAGGGCTGAGGAGACCGGAGCGAGGACTGAGGAGACCGGAGCCAAGACTGAGGAGAACGGAGCTCTATTAAAAAAAAGAGCCAAACTTCCCATCACTATACACTGAGGCCCCTGATCATGTGACCCCTGACTCCTCCCCTCCTGTGACATCATCACAGGTCCTGTGTGCACAGAGCAGCCATATATGTGGATTGCTGCTCTGCGGGTGGAGGTAGGTGCTGGAGGCTCCATTATTCTCTATGTGGAGTGCTGCTCTGTGGGTGG
>JARQOD010012372.1:0-19925 GCA_033576555.1 Oophaga sylvatica | reverse complement strand
ATGCAGCTAAAAATTCTTTTTTATTTGAACGCTGGTGGAGCTTTGTATAGATGGCCTAATAGAATGAGTACCACAAAACTGTACTATGCCCACAATTATTCTACAGGCAAGATGCAGCAAAAAAATTCGTATTTATTTGAACGCTGGTGGAGCTTTGTATAGATGGCCTAATATAAAGAGAACCACACACTGCTACTAGGCCCACAATTATTCTGCAGGCAAGATGCAGCTAAAAATTTGTTTTTACTTGAACGCTGGTGGAGCTTTGTATAGATGGCCTAATAGAATGAGTACCACACACTGCTACTATGCCCACAATTATTCTACAGGCAAGATGCAGCTAAAAGTTGGTTTTAATTTGAACACTGGTGGAGCTTTGTATAGATGGCCTAATAGAAAGAGAACCACACACTGCTACTATGCCCACAATTATTCTGCAGGCAAGATGCAGCTAAAAATTCTTTTTATTTGAATGCTGGTGGAGCTTTGTATAGATGGCCTAATAGAATGAGTACCACACACTGCTACTATGCCCACAATTATTCTACAGGCAAGATGCAGCTAAAAATTCTTTTTATTTGAACGTTTGTGGAACTTTGTATAGATGGCCTAATAGAATGAGTACCACACAATGCTACTATGCCCACAATTATTCTACAGGCAAGATGCAGCTAAAAATTCGTATTTATTTGAACGCTGGTGGAGCTTTGTATAGATGGCCTTATACAATGAGTACCACACACTGCTACTATGCCCACAATTATTCTACAGGCAAGATGCAGCTAAAACTTCGTATTTATTTGAACGCTGGTGGAGCTTTGTATAGATGGCCTAATAGAATGAGTACCACACAATGCCACTATGCCCACAATTATTCTACAGGCAAGATGCAGCTAAAAATTTGTTTTTATTTGAACGCTGGTGGAGCTTTGTATAGATGGCCTAATAGAATGAATACCACAAACTGCTGTTATGCCCACAATTATTCTACAGGCAAGATGCAGCTAAAAATTCTTTTTTATTTGAACGCTGGTGGAGCTTTGTATAGATGGCATAATAGAATGAGTGCGACACACTGCTACTATGCCCAAAATTATTGTCCAGGCAAGATACAGCTTAAAATTCATATTTAATTGAAAACTGGTGGAGCTTTGTATAGATGGCCTAATAGAATGAGTACCACACACTGCTACTATGCCCACAATTATTCTACAGGCAAAATGCAGTTAAAAATTATTTTTTATTTGAATGCTGGTGGAGCTTTGTATAGATAGCCTAATAGAATGAGTACCACACACTGATACTATGCCCACAATTATTCTGCAGGCAAGATGCAGCTAAAAATTCTTTTTTATTTGAATGCTGGTGGAGCTTTGTATAGATGGCCTAGTAGAATGAGTACCACACAATGCTACTATGCCCACAATTATTCTACAGGCAAGATGCAGCTAAAAATTCTTTTTTATTTGAACGTTTGTGGAGCTTTGTATAGATGGCATAATAGAACGAGTACCACACACTGCTACTATGCCCACAATTATTCTACAGGCAATATGCAGCTAAAAGTTCTTTTTTGTTTGAATGCTGGTGGAGCTTTGTATAGATAGCCTAATAGAATGAGTACGACAAACTGCTACTATGTCCACAATTATTCTACAGGCAAGATGCAGCTAAAAATTATTTTTTATTTGAACGCTGGTGGAGCTTTGTATAGATGGCCTAATAGAATGAGTACCACACAATGCTACTATGCCCACAATTATTCTACAGGCAAGATGCAGCTATAAATTCATATTTATTTGAACGCTGGTGGAGCTTTGTATAGATGGCCTTATAGAATGAGTACCACACACTGCTACTATGCCCACAATTATTCTACAGGCAAGATGCAGCTAAAACTTCGTATTTATTTGAACGCTGGTGGAGCTTTGTATAGATGGCCTAATAGAATGAGTACCACACAATGCTACTATGCCCACAATTATTCTACAGGCAAGATGCAGCTAAAAATGTGTTTTTATTTGAACGCTGGTGGAGCTTTGTATAGATGGCCTAATAGAATGAGTACCACAAACTGCTATTATGCCCACAATTATTCTACAGGCAAGATGCAGCTAAAAATTATTTTTTTTTTGAACGCTGGTGGATAGTGTTGAGCGATACTGCTCGATATCTAAAAATATCTGATCGGAATGGTATCGCCGATATCACTAAATATCGTCGATATCCGATTCCGATACCGGAAGTCCCATGTAAGTCTATGGGAACCAAATATCGACATTAAAAAAAAACATTCTTGCCTTGTTGGTTAATTGTACATGAAGGAAAACAACAAAGACTAATGTAGAATGTATTGGGGGAGGTTGAGGAGACAATAAAGGCATACATGTTTAACCCAATGCATTGGAATAGCATTAATATATTTTTTTTGGAAATACGTTTGGATTGACTAACAAATTGACAATGTTGTTAACCTTTTTTCTATTTTGGCAAATATGTATGTTTCACAACTTCCATGCTCTTCACCTTTTTAACTTTTGCCAGTGCCACACTTTCTCCTTCATAATCTTCAGCAGCATCATCTTTCTCATCAAATTATTCTTCATCTTCACCTTCTTAATCTTCTTCTTAAACTTCTTGCTATTCATGTTTTTGTTTACATTACTCATATTGTTATTATTAAACTAATTAATCTTCTTCATATTCAAATTCTTCATCTTCTTCCTCTTCATCTTCTTCATCATATTCTTATTTGTGACAGAGATTCCTGTACTTGTAATCTGTAAAAGTTTGAATTGTTCATCCTTCCGTTCTTGCTGTCACAAAAGATTTAAATTACAACAGTATTTGTCCGTGTTCAGTTTAGCCTGCAGCAGCAGGCATTTTCCAGGGGCACCACGAGGAGGAACGGACTCACCCCCATACACTGCTTAGTCTTCTTCTGCTTAGAATTTAGAGCATATATTTTGCTCTTCATTTTGGTCTTATACTTCATGTTCTTCTGCTTTTTGATCTTCTGCTTATTGTTCTTCTGTCTCTTGTTCTGTATCTTGTAGTTTGTCTTAACCTTCTTTGTCCTGTTGGTGATCTTCTTCTGGGTAATCTTTTATTTTTTCTTTGTGATGGTGTTCAGGCTGGTTGGCTTCATGCTCATCGTCCTTGTTGTCGTCATCTTCTTCTGGGTGGTCTTTAAGGTCGTCTAATTTCTGAGAAACAGCTGACGTTACTGGAACCCTGACGGGTATCAGATGGAGCAAGAGACAATGGAAGTAACGAGGACCAGCTGACTGTGCTGGACCCCGGACGGGTAGCAGAAGGAAAAGAGGCAATGTCACAACCGAGTACCAGCTGACGTTACTGTGACACGGTTACTAAGCAGGAGGTACCTGTGCTCCAAAGCACTACCAAGGACCAGCAGACGTTGGTGGAACTCGGATACGGAGATGGAGGCACCTAGGCCAAAGGCACTGGGGAGAACCACTTGACGGTACTGGACCCCGGACGGGTAGCAGAAGGAAAAGAGGCAATGTCACAACCGAGTACCAGCTGACGTTACTGTGACACGGTTACTAAGCAGGAGGTACCTGTGCTCCAAAGCACTACCATGGACCAGCAGACGTTGGTGGAACTCGGATACGGAGATGGAGGCACCTAGGCCAAAGGCACTGGGGAGAACCACTTGACGGTACTGGACCCCGGACGGGTAGCAGAAGGAAAAGAGGCAATGTCACAACCGAGTACCAGCTGACGTTACTGTGACACGGTTACTAAGCAGGAGGTACCTGTGCTCCAAAGCACTACCAAGGACCAGCAGACGTTGGTAGAACTCGGATACGGAGATGGAGGCACCTAGGCCAAAGGCACTGGGGAGAACCACTTGACGGTACTGGACCCCGGACGGGTAGCAGAAGGAAAAGAGGCAATGTCACAACCGAGTACCAGCTGACGTTACTGTGACACGGTTACTAAGCAGGAGGTACCTGTGCTCCAAAGCACTACCAAGGACCAGCAGACGTTGGTGGAACTCGGATACGGAGATGGAGGCACCTAGGCCAAAGGCACTGGGGAGAACCACTTGACGGTACTGGACCCCGGACGGGTAGAAGAACGCACCCATGAAAATGTAAGTTGACAGGACGCAAGCCGTCCGCAGTTACCGAATCACACAGTCCTACAGTGGGTGCTTGTCCTATTGTCACAATGGAAACAGCCTTTATTTACATATCCCACAGCACACATAGGAATCACCTAAACTGCAGGCACCATAGAGTCGGCTAACCCGAATGCAACACGACAGCACAACTTATTGGAGGATAATTGACGTTCACACTGCCAGGAAACAGCTGTCGTGCTGTAACCAGGCTGGCCAGGAGTCAGTACCCCTGCCAATTACTTACGAGCAACAAATGGCGGTGTTGTATCCCAGGGAGCATAGTTCAGGTGGTAGAAAGATGAACATAACAGGAGACATGGAAAACGTTGCCAAACAGTTATTTAATCTGAAAACGGACAGGCAAATTCAGGTGAGATCCATGCCTTGTTCATTTTCAGAAAAGTAAGCCGGTCTACATTCTCTGAGGATAGTCGCATGCGACGGTCTGTTACTACACCACCTGCAGCACTAAAGACACGCTCAGATAATACACTGGCAGCAGGGCAAGCCAGCACCTCCAATGCATACTGGCTAAGCTCTGGCCATGTATCCAACTTAGAGACCCAAAATTTGAAAGGGGAAGAGGCATCTGGGAGTACACTTAGAGGGAAAGCCAAGTAGTCTGTCACCATCTTACGGAAACGTTTCTTCCTGGTGACTGGAGCCGTCTCGGATGGTGTAGACCTTGCTGGCGCTGTCACAAAACTTTGCCACATTTGTAACATACAGTTCTTGCCCTGTGCAGAGGCGCTGCTTCTGCTCCCTCTTGTTGTAGAGGTGTCTACACTGCCTCGACGCACAGAGCTGCTTTGTAAAGCAGTAGCAGCAGCAGCAGCAGCTCTCTCGGCTGGAATGTACAACAGTATGGATTGCACCAGTGTGTCTTGGTACTCCTGCATTTTACGGTCCCGGTTCACCGGTGTGATGAGGGTTTGTAAGTTGTCCCGGTAGCGAGGGTCTAGGAGGGTGTACACACAATAATCTGACGTGCTGAGAATGTGGGCGATGCGGCGGTCGTTTCTCAGGCACTGAAGCATGAAATCAACCATGTGCTGCAGACTCCCAACTGGCCAACAAAAGCTGTCCTCTGGAAGAGGCGTCATCTCTGCCTCCTCTGCATCACCCCACCCTCGCTCTACATACTGACTAGAGCGTTGTGTATCTCCCTCTGTAGGGATTTCTTCCTCCTCCATTGACTCCTCCTCCTCCTCATCCTCCTCACAAAGTGAGCCCTGCCCAGCCCTTTGTGAGGAACCACGTTGCGCTGACTGTCCTGAAGGTAATTGAATTTGTGACTCCTCATCCTCCACCTCTTCCAAAACCTCTTCCTTTAGTGCTTTCAGTGATTTCTGAAGCAGGCAGATAAGGGGGACAGTCATGCTGACTAGTGCATCATCTGCACTCGGCATCCGTGTTGAGACATCAAACGCACGCAAAACGTCGCAGATGTCCTTCATAGAGGCCCACTCAGTAGTGGTGAAGTGTGAACGGCGCAAATTGCGAGTTGATTGCGCCTGTTGCAGCTGATACTCCATTACTGCTGGCTGCTGCTCACACAACCGCTCCAACATATGTAACGTGGAATTCCACCTGGTGGGTACGTCACATATGATGCGATGTTCAGGAAGGCGAAATCTGACTTGCAGAGCTGCAATGCGCGATCTGGCCATGCTGGAACGTCGCAAGTGAGCGCACTCTAGGCGGACCTTGTGCAGCAGTGCATCAAGATCTGGATAGTCCCTCAAAAAACTCTGCACGACCTAGTTGAGCACATGTGCCAGACATGGTATGTGAGTGAGGTTGCCAAGGCCCAGAGCTGCCACCAGATTTCGGCCATTGTCACACACTACCAAGCCTGGCTGGAGATTAGCTGACAAAAACCACACGTCGCTCTCCTGCTTGATGGCATCCCAGAGCTCCTGCGCTGTGTGGCTTCGATTCCCATGGAAATTAATTTCAGGACGGCCTGTTGACGTTTGGCCACGGCTGTGCTCATATCGGTCGCAACAGGTAAGCGTTCACGGGTCCATGTGGAGGTATACCGTGACAGCTCGTGCAGCGATGATTCTGAGGAACTGGAGTAGGAGGAGGAATCAATGTGTACAGACTGGATTCCTGCAATCCTTGGAGTTGGCAGAACACGTACAGCGCCACTGGCAAGATCTGTACCCGGCTCCACAACATTGACCCAATGGGCAGTGAGGGAAAGGTATCATCCCTGGCCATGGGTACTGGTCCACGCATCGGTGGTCAGGTGGACCCTGCTACTGATGGCGTTTAGTAGCGAATGTTTAATGTTTCCCTCGACATGTTTTTGCAGAGCAGGGACAGCTTGCCTGCTGAAATAAAATCGGCTTTGCAGATTATATTGTGGGACTGCCAATGCCATAAAGTTCCTGAAACTGTCAGTCTCCACCAGCCTGAATGACAGCATTTCAAGGGACAGGAGTTTTGCAATGCCAGCATTCAGAGCCTGTACTCGTGGATGGTTTGCCGAGTATGGCCGTCTTTTATCCCATGCCTGTGGTACCGATGGCTGTTTTTTGTTCTGGGAGTGTGACGATGACTGTGAACTTGCTGCTGTGGGTGGAATAACAGTTTGTCTATGGACAACAGTGACCGAGGTTCTTCCATGGAGATCCTGTGATGAAGCTGAACCAGGTGTGTGTGAGCTGGAGGTAGAGGCTCGAACACGACCTGAAGATGTAGGTGCTGCTGTAGGTTGGCCTACATCTCAAGTGTATAGAAATTAGTCGTTGGCACAACTGCTAAAGAGAGATCTGTGGTGCCAGAGTAGGATCCCAATCCGTGCAATTATGCAATATAAGCTCGGCACACACCAATGATATGTGATGAAGAATTTTAATCAAAATTGTAGTACATACAACAAACGTTTCGGTCAGTTTATGACCTTCTTCGGTGTACTATAACATAACAAAACATATGAAAAAGGTAAAATAAAATAAAATGCAAAACAATGTAGTAGAACAAAGGGCATATAAAGAAAGTATATACAAATGTGGATTTATGAGGATCACATGATATGGAAATAATGTAGAGACATATAATGCGCAGAAACTTCCAATATATTATATATATGGAGAGATGAAAATATATGTACAGAGGAATGGATCATCCCTCAAAACAAAGATTTACATCAGGTACAACATATGGACATACATACCAAGATATGTACTAGAAGTCAGGTGCAAGTAGGCAGAGATAGTACCTGGTGGAGAGGTGATGGGAGAAAAAATGAGGGGTGCACTGACTAACCTAGTCTAGGAAAAAGGCCGTTGTGTGGGAATATATATTACTTACCCCAAGACACAGGACTGTGTGGTGGGTAAAAGAGCTGGGGAGGCAGAGGAAATGGCTATGAAGGAGCCGTAAGAAATAGCCGTGGGTACACATATTGCAGATAAGAGCGATCCTAAAGATCAGTGCTGGGAGTGATGGTGCTTACCGTTATGGTGCAGGTAGGAACGAAATGGCTTAGACGCGGTATACCACCGCTTGTCAGGGAGCACTGAGAGGCCGCCGGTGGTGGCTTTTAAAGCCTGGAAGCGTGCGGTCCAGACCGGAAGTTCGGTACCGGATGTGAGGCGGCGTGCGTTCCAAACATGCTGCAAATGCGTTCCAAATACAGGAAGCAGTATGGAGGGTAGATGAAAAGTGCCTGGATACGTAGTGTAGCGTCATATAGTGTGGATGAACGGACTAATAGTGCAAATAGCCATATATATAGACAAAGATGATAAAATGTGGTATTTCAGTCAAGGAGTGAGACTGGTAGTAGTGGTGCTCCCAAGTTCTGTGCCCAAAAGGAGGATTTAAATTCATTGCGGTGGATTCTGTAAACAAAGGATAGATGGTCAGTGCACAGTAAAAAGAGCCAATATATCACATTGAGGATAACTTAAATAAAAGATACAATATCGTATTCTCTATTTAATCCTTTTGGATGCAATGTGTCTAACTGATGAATCCAATAGGCTTCTCTTTTTTTAAGGAGACTGATGTGATCTCCCCCTCGGCGCGGTACATGTACATGTTCAATTACTTGGTATTGAAGTTGTGCTATGTTGTGACCAGATGATATAAAGTGATTGGGAATGGGAAGGAGCAGATTTTTACATCTAATCGTCGACTTGTGTTTGGATATGCGATTTTTAATAGCTTGTGTATTCTCACCCACGTATAATAAGCCACAAGGGCACTTGATGAGATAGATAACAAAGCTGGAATTACATGTGAAGTAGTCTTTTATCTCGTACTTCTTGCCCGTATGTGGATGGTGGAACACGTTGCCTTTAATGATGTTGTTACATTGTAGACATTGAAGACAGGGAAATGTCCCATATTTGGGATTAGAGAGGAAACGTTGTCTAGTGGGGGGGTGAGAGGTACCGATGTCGGCTCTGATTAGATGATCCCTTAGATTTCGCGGTCGGCGGAAACAAGGGAGGAATGGTCTATTAAATTCTTTAATGGATGGATGTGCGGTACTTAATAGGTGCCAATGGCGGCGTATACTTGTGTGGATTCGATAGGCTATAGGATGATAGTCATGTACGAAGACAATCCTGTCACTCGTATCTGCTTTTGGCGAAGTAGACTTCTCTGAGGGGTCAAGTGTGTGTTCGGGGTAACCTCTAGCGCGAAATTTGTCGCGCATTTCTTCGATGCGTGTATCTTTAATGGCTGCATTGGAAACGATTCTCTGGACTCGTTTGAACTGAGATTTAGGAATTGAATCTTTCATTTTTGTTGGATGGAAGCTTTTGTAGAGCAACAAACTGTTGCGGTCTGTGGGTTTAGAATATATATCGGAAGAAAGCTTGTTGCCTTCTCTGATAATACTCACATCCAAGAAGTTTATTTTATCTTTATCAAAGGTCATTGTAAAATCCAATCCTGGCCAAGAGGTGCACAGGAAGGAAAAGAAATCATTGAAGGTACTCAGGGAACCATTCCAGATGCAGAAGGCGTCATCAATATATCTCTTCCACACGATGGCATGTGTGCGGAAGAGATGGTTATTATAAATTTTGCTGTCTTCATAGTGGGCAACGTAGCAATTAGCATATGGAGGTGCTGCGTTCGAGCCCATTGCGGTCCCCTTGGTCTGTAAATAAAAATTATCCCCAAAGAGGAAGAAATTTTTGGTTAACAGGATTGTCAGTAATTCACAGCACATGTTAATCTGATCCGGATTGAAGGTAGAAGACTCCAGGAGTCTACGTACTGAGTTTATACCATCTAGATGTGGTATGGAGGTATATAAGTCTTTGATGTCAAAAGTGACTAGAAGGGCCTCCTCGGGAATATAATCAAGGTTATGTATCATATTGAGAAAATCTCCTGTGTCTAGGAGAAAAGAGAGGGATTGTTTAATCAGCGGTGTTAGTATTTTCTCCAAATACTTGGCAATTGGTGCAAAAATAGACTCAGTGGAGGCCACTATAGGTCTCCCAGGGGGGTTGGTCAGGTTTTTGTGTACTTTCGGTAGTACGTAGAAAACTGGAGTGATAGGAAATTTCTTTTGGAGGTATTCACCGGTCTTACTATCTATAGTACCGTTTAAGATATATTTGGTTAAGGTAGTCTGGATGATAGACTTAATTTCTTTGGTCGGGTCATGGTCTAGTTTTTGATAAATGGAAGTATCACTCAGTTGGCGATCAACTTCGCTCAAGTACATGGATTTGTCTAAAACAACTATGGCACCCCCTTTGTCAGCTGGTTTAACTATGATATTCTTATCCTCCTGAAGGTTACGTAGTGCCTGTTGGTCAAGAGATGTCATATTGGAGGGAAAGAATAACTTTTTCTTGTTCAGATCTGCTTTAAGATCACCAAATGTATTCTGGATAAAGGAGATAAAGGTCTCGACAGCATGGGATCCATATGGGGGTCTGAACGTACTCTTATTACGTAGTCCCAGTTGGTGAGCTGACAGGGACATAGAGGGGGTGTCTGAGTTAGTGTGTTCAACATTAGACACAGGACTGTGTGGTGGGTAAAAGAGCTGGGGAGGCAGAGGAAATGGCTATGAAGGTCATAAACTGACCGAAACATTTGTTGTATGTACTACAATTTTGAACAAATTATTAACAAATGTTCTTTTGATCTCATAACTCTTACATTGGAACATCTCCACCGAGCCATCATCAAAAGCAAAGAAGAGATCACCAACATCGAGAATCAACTTACTGCCTCCACCACACCAGAGGAATTCACCAACCTCAAAACAAAGATCAACGATACCATCAACTTACATCGTCGGGAGACCGAGACAAGAAAGAGGAATAAATTCGCCCGTGACACCGAAGACTACGAACACCAAAGGGTCTACAAATGGCAAGTACTACCCTCGTCTGGGAACTTCTCACGCTCTTACTACAGGTCCTCCACAGATGCATCCACTTCTGGATCGGATCGAGAAAGACCCTTTCAGCCCAACCGTTTTTTAGGACAGAGGAGACGGGCCACCAGAAGAAGAGGACCCGTCGAGGAAAGAGACACTCACAGAGATTTCAACCGCGTGACCCGCTCCCAGGTAACAACCCCTTGGTCATCAACATCTCTTCCAAAAACTTGGGCGTAGCAGAACATCAACTTCTGCAAAAGGGTCTATCCTTCTGTCCCAGCTATCGCTATAACACTTTCAAACTCGACATGGATCTACAACGATTCTATAGATCGTTAAGATTAAAATTGTATTTTTCTAATGTTTGAACACTAACTCAGACACCCCTCTATGTCCCTGTCAGCTCACCAACTGGGACTACGTAATAAGAGTACGTTCAGACTCCCATATGGATCCCATACTGTCGAGACCTTTATCTCCTTTATCCAGAATACATTTGGTGATCTTAAAGCAGATCTGAACAAGAAAAAGTTATTCTTTCCCTCCAATATGACATCTCTTGACCAACAGGCACTACATAACCTTCAGGAGGATAAGAATATCATAGTTAAACCAGCTGACAAAGGGGGTGCCATAGTTGTTTTAGACAAATCCATGTACTTGAGCGAAGTTGATCGCCAACTGAGTGATACTTCCATTTATCAAAAACTAGACCATGACCCGACCAATGAAATTAAGTCTATCATCCAGACTACCTTAACCAAATATATCTTAAACGGTACTATAGATAGTAAGACCGGTGAATACCTCCAAAAGAAATTTCCTATCACTCCAGTTTTCTACGTACTACCGAAAGTACACAAAAACCTGACCAACCCCCCTGGGAGACCTATAGTGGCCTCCACTGAGTCTATTTTTGCACCAATTGCCAAGTATTTGGAGAAAATACTAACACCGCTGATTAAACAATCCCTCTCTTTTCTCCTAGACACAGGAGATTTTCTCAATATGATACATAACCTTGATTATATTCCCGAGGAGGCCCTTCTAGTCACTTTTGACATCAAAGACTTATATACCTCCATACCACATCTAGATGGTATAAACTCAGTACGTAGACTCCTGGAGTCTTCTACCTTCAATCCGGATCAGATTAACATGTGCTGTGAATTACTGACAATCCTGTTAACCAAAAATTTCTTCCTCTTTGGGGATAATTTTTATTTACAGACCAAGGGGACCGCAATGGGCTCGAACGCAGCACCTCCATATGCTAATTGCTACGTTGCCCACTATGAAGACAGCAAAATTTATAATAACCATCTCTTCCGCACACATGCCATCGTGTGGTAGAGATATATCGATGACGTCTTCTGCATCTGGAATGGTTCCCTGAGTACCCTCAATGATTTCTTTTCCTTCCTGTGCACCTCTTGGCCAGGATTGGATTTTACAATGACCTTTGATAAAGATAAAATAAACTTCTTGGATGTGAGTATTATCAGAGAAGGCAACAAGCTTTCTTCCGATATATATTCTAAACCCACAGACCGCAACAGTTTGTTGCTCTACAAAAGCTTCCATCCAACAAAAATGAAAGATTCAATTCCTAAATCTCAGTTCAAACGAGTCCAGAGAATCGTTTCCAATGCAGCCATTAAAGATACAATCATCGAAGAAATGCGCGACAAATTTCGCGCTAGAGGTTACCCCGAACACACACTTGACCCCTCAGAGAACTCTACTTCGCCAAAAGCAGATACGAGTGACAGGATTGTCTTCGTACATGACTATCATCCTATAGCCTATCGACTCCACACCAGTATACGCCGCCATTGGCACCTATTAAGTACCGCACATCCATCCATTAAAGAATTTAATAGACCATTCCTCCCTTGTTTCCGCCGACCGCGAAATCTAAGGGATTATCTAATCAGAGTCTACATCGGTACCTCTCACCCCCCACTAGACAACGTTTCCTCTCTAATCCCAAATATGGGACATTTCCCTGTCTTCAATGTCTACAATGTAACAACATCATTAAAGGCAACGTGTTCCACCATCCACATACGGGCAAGAGGTACGAGATAAAAGACTACTTCACATGTAATTCCAGCTTTGTTATCTATCTCATCAAGTGCCCTTGTGGCTTATTATACGTGGGTGAGACTACACAAGCTATTAAAAATCGCATATCCAAACACAAGTCGACGATTAGATGTAAAAATCTGCTCCTTCCCATTCCCAATCACTTTATATCATCTGGTCACAACATAGCACAACTTCAATACCAAGTAATTGAACATGTACATGTACCGCGCCGAGGGGGAGATCGCATCAGTCTCCTTAAAAAAAGAGAAGCCTATTGGATTCATCAGTTAGACACATTGCATCCAAAAGGATTAAATAGAGAATACGATATTGTATCTTTTATTTAAGTTATCCTCAATGTGATATATTGGCTCTTTTTACTGTGCACTGACCATCTATCCTTTGTTTACAGAATCCGCCGCAATGAATTTAAATCCTCCTTTTGGGCACAGAACTTGGGAGCACCACTACTACTAGTCTCACTCCTTGACTGAAATACCACATTTTATCATCTTTGTCTATATATATGGCTATTTGCACTATTAGTCCGTTCATCCACACTATATGACGCCTCACTACGTATCCAGGCACTTTTCATCTACCCTCCATACTGCTTCCTGTATTTGGAACGCATTTGCAGCATGTTTGGAACGCACGCGCCTCACTTCCGGTACCGAACTTCCGGTCCGGACCGCATGCTTACCAGGCTTTAAAAGCCACCACCGGCGGCCTCTCAGTGCTCCCTGACAAGCGGTGGTATACCGGTCTAAGCCATTTCGTTCCTACCTGCACCATAACGGTAAGCACCATCACTCCCAGCACTGATCTTTAGGATCGCTCTTATCTGCAATATGTGTACCCACGGCTATTTCTTACGGCTCCTTCATAGCCATTTCCTCTGCCTCCCCAGCTCTTTTACCCACCACACAGTCCTGTGTCTTGGGGTAAGTAATATATATTCCCACACAACGGCCTTTTTCCTAGACTAGGTTAGTCAGTGCACCCCTCATTTTTTCTCCCATCACCTCTCCACCAGGTACTATCTCTGCCTACTTGCACCTGACTTCTAGTACATATCTTGGTATGTATGTCCATATGTTGTACCTGATGTAAATCTTTGTTTTGAGGGATGATCCATTCCTCTGTACATATATCTCTCCATATATATAATATATTGGAAGTTTCTGCTCATTATATGTCTCTACATTATTTCCATATCATGTGATCCTCATAAATCCACATTTGTATATACTTTCTTTATATGCCCTTTGTTCTACTACATTGTTTTGCATTTTATTTTATTTTACCTTTTTCATATGTTTTGTTATGTTATAGTACACCGAAGAAGGTCATAAACTGACCGAAACGTTTGTTGTATGTACTACAATTTTGATTAAAATTCTTCATCACATATCATTGGTGTGTGCCGAGCTTATTATACATCTCCAGTGTGTCTTTGTAACTCAGCTACGTGCTTTGTCCGTACATGTTTCCACATATTTGTGGTATTCAGGTTACTGATATTTTTACCTCTTTTAACTTTTTGCTTACACAGCTTGCATTGAACATAGCAAATATCATCTACAAGTCTGTCAAAAAAGGACCACGCAGTGCAAGTCATGGGAGCGCCAATTTTGACATTTCTAAGAGAACTGCTCCCAACAGGTGCCAAACTGGAGGCTACAGGCAAGCGAGTCTGCAGCCTACCTCTCCCTCCTCTTTGTACCGTTGGGACAATCTCTTCCTCAGAGCTTCTCCCACGACCTTCCTGTTGCTCACGCCATGTTGGGTCTCGGACTTCATCATCTCCACTACCCTCTTCCAACACCTGCTGCTGTTGGATAGTCTGGGCAGCACCATGCTCCACAAAACCTGGCACCTGAGTCTCATCATCATCATAAGATGCGTTCTGCGGTGTGCTGTCCATCGGCACTGGCTCACCCGCCTCTGCAGATTGAGAGAGACACAGCTGTTGCGCATCACTGCATACTCCCTCTTCTTCAAATTGCAGAATGCTGCTTGCCTGTGCCCGTGTTTGCGAGCCAACAGATTCTGAGAACAGAAGCAGAGACTCAGCTGGCTCCTGTACAGAACTCTCTGACTGCCTGGGCAATTTGACAGGCGGTGAACAGACAGATGGTTGCTCAACAGTGTTGTGTTCCTGAGAGGAGGTGGAAGGAATTGAAGTCGATGCATTGGCTGCCATCCAACCAACAACGGCTTCAATTTGTTCTCCCCGCAGCAGGGGGCACGCCGAGCTCCTACCAAAGTGCGCATAAAGGAACGCTCACGGGGATAAATGGTGGATGCTGTGTCACTGAGGGCGGCAGCAGCCACAGAATCACCACGTCCTCTCCCTGCTGAAACTCCACGGCCACGACCACGTGCCTTACTCACTGCCTTCTTCATCTTGGTAGATTGATAAAGAAAGTCAGAAAAGTTATAAGGCCTAAGTGTGGTTATTACGCAGAGACTGAAGTGAACACTGAAACACAACTGTTCACAATCTGTGAAAGGCTACTCCTTTGTCTACTTCTATAGTGTTTGCAACCAATATATTGTATACGGATGGAAGCGCGTCACACTAATAGATTATATTTTAAATGGAATGGAGCAGAACCAATTGGAGATAAATGAAAAGGATGAGGCACTGAGACACGCTCAGCAGAGTACAAGCAGCAGTGCTTGAACAAGTAACTGGAGCGTGATGTGCACTCAAAAAATAAAAAACACAGACTGAAGTGAACACTGAAACACAACTGTTCACAATCTGTGAAAGGCTACTCCTTTGTCTACTTCTATAGTGTTTGCAACCAATGTATTGGATACGGATGGAAGCGCGTCACACTAATAGTTAAATTGCATGGAGCTGCAAGAATTACACTGAAGAAAAAAAAAAGAGTCTGTGAGTGACATGTGCAGATGCCTACAGACAGCGTTGCATGCAGAGCAAACTGCAGCGTCACCTGCACTCACACACACCTTGCAGAGCTGTTAAAACAACACTGCAGGCAAAAGGAAGCTTTACACAGCGGTTGGTGCTAGCCTGCCTACAGCACAGTACACTAAATCGCAATCTCTAACTGTCCCTCAGAGTCAGCACAGCAGCGTTCTGTCCCTTACTGAATTCACAGCACAGTGACGCTAAAATGGCGGCGGCGCCTTTTATAGTGCATTCTGACATCATTTCAGCATCCAATCACAGCCATGCCATTAGTTAACATGACCGCAGCAGTACAGGATGTGCCCACACTTCTTAGGATTCCTCATTGGCTGACTAAAATCACATTGCCTCTCAAAGAATTATGGGAACTTCCGATTCCGGTATACGATATATGGAAAATATCGAAACTAAGTATCGAAAAGCCGATAGAGCTAATATCGGCCGATACCCGATACTTGCGGTATCGTATCGCTCAACACTACTGGTGGAGCTTTGTATAGATGGCATAATAGAATGAGTACCACACACTGCTACTATGCCCAAAATTATTGTACAGGCAAAATGCAGCTAAAAATTATTTTTATTTGTATGCTGGTGGAGCTTTGTATAGATGGCATAATAGAATGAGTACCACACACTGCTACTATGCACACAATTATTCTACAGGCAAGATGCAGCTAAAAATTTGTTTTTATGTAAATGCTGGTGGAGCTTTGTATAGATGGCCTAATAGAACGAGTACCACACACTGCTACTATGCCCACAAATATTCTACAGGCAAGATGCAGCTAAAAATTCTTTTTTATTTGAACGCTGGTTGAGCTTTGTATAGATGGCCTAATAGAATTAGTACCACACACTGCTACTATGCCCAAAATTATTATAAAGGCAAAATGCAGCTAAACATTCTTTTTTATTTGAACGCTGGTGGAGCTTTGTATAGATGGCCTAATAGAATGAGTACCACACACTGCTACTATGCCCACAATTATTCTACAGGCAAGATGCAGCTAAAAATTTGTTTTTATTTGAACCTGGTGGAGCTTTGTATAGATGGCCTAATAGAATGAGTACCACACACTGCTACTATGCCCACAATTATTCTACAGCAAGATGCAGCTAAAAATTTTTTATTTGAAGCTGGTGGAGCTTTGTATAGATGGCCTAATAGAATGAGTACCACACACTGCTACTATGCCCACAATTATTCTACAGGCAAGATGCAGCTAAAAATTCTTTTTATTTGAATGCTGGTGGAGCTTTGTATAGATGCCTAATAGAATAGTACACACACTGCTACTATCCACATTATTCTCAGCAAGATGCAGCTAAATTCTTTTTATTTGAAGCTGTGGAGCTTTGTATAGATGGCTAATAGAATGATACCACACACTGCTACTATGCCCACAATTATTCTCAGGCAAGATGCAGCTAAAATTCTTTTTTTGATCTGGTGGAGCTTGTATAGATGGCCTAATAGAATGAGTACCACACACTGCTACTATGCCCACAATTATCTACAGGCAAATGCACTAAAAATTCTTTTTATTTGACTGTGGAGCTTGTAAGATGCTAATAGAATAGTCCACAATGCTACTATGCCACAATTATTACAGGCAAATGCAGCTAAAATTCTTTTTTTTGAAGCTGGTGGAGCTTTGTATGATGGCCTAATAGAATGAGTACCACACACTGCTACTATCCAAATTATTCTCAGGCAAGATCAGCTAAAAATTCTTTATTGAACTGGTGGAGCTTTGTATAGATGGCTAATAGAATGAGTACCACACATGCTACTATGCCCACAATTATTCTACAGCAAATGCAGCTAAAAATTTTTATTGAAGCTGTGGAGCTTTGTATAGATGGCCTAATAGAAGAGTACCACACACTGCTACTATGCCCACAATTATCCAGGCAAGATGCAGCTAAAATTCTTTTATTTGAATGTGGAGCTTTGTATAGATGGCCTAATAGAATGAGTACCACACATGCTACTATGCCCAAATATTCTCAGGCAAATGCAGCTAAAAATTTTTTTTATTTGAAGCTGGTGAGCTTTGTATAGATGGCCTAATAGAAGAGTACCACACACTACTATGCCCACAATTATTCCAGGCAAGATGCAGCTAAAAATTCTTTATTGAAGCTGGTGAGCTTTGTATAGATGCCTAATAGAAGATACCACACACTGCTACTAGCCCACAATATCTACAGCAAGATGCAGCTAAATTTTTTTGAACTGGTGGAGCTTTGTTAGAGGCTAATAGAAGATACCACACATGCTACTATGCCACAATTATTACAGGCAAGATGCAGCTAAATTTTTTATGAAGCTGGTGGAGCTTTGTATAGAGGCCTATAGAATGATACCACAACTGCTATATGCCCAATTATTCTACAGCAAAGCAGCAAAATTTTTATTTGAACGCTGTGGAGCTTGTATAGATGCCTAATAATGAGTACCCCATGCTACTATCCCAAATTATTCCAGGCAAGATCAGCAAATTTTTATTGAACTGGGAGCTTGTATAGATGCTAATAATGAGTACCACCACTGCTATATGCCAATTATTTAGGAAATGCAGCAAATTCTTTTATTTGAACTGTGACTTGTAGTGCCTAATAGAATGATACACACACTGCTACTATGCCCAAATTATTTACAGGCAGATGCAGCTAAATTTTTTTATTGAACTGGGAGCTTGTATAGATGCCTAATAGAAGAGTCACACACTGCACTATGCCAATTATTTACAGGCAAATGCAGCTAAAATTCTTTATTGAACCTGGTGGAGCTTTGTATAGATGGCCTAATAAGAGCAACACTGCTACTATGCCCAATTATTTCAGGCAAGATGCAGCTAAAAATTTTTATTTGAAGCTGTGGAGCTTGATAGATGCCTAATAGAAGAGTACCACACATGCACTATGCCACAATTATTCTACAGCAAGATGCAGCTAAATTTTTTTATTTGAACCTGGTGGAGCTTTGTAAGATGCCTATAAAGAGTACCACACACTGCACTATGCCCCAATTATTCTAGCAAGATGCGCTAAATTGTTTATTTGAACCTGGGGAGCTTTGTTAGATGGCCAATAGAAGAACACACACTGCACTAGCCACAATTATTTCGCAAATGCAGCTAAAATTTTTATTTGAATGGTGAGTTTGTATAGATGGCTATAAATGATACCAAGCTATATCCCACAATTATCTAGCAAGATGCAGCTAAATTTTATTTGACGTGGACTTGATAGATGGCCAATAGAGAGTACCACACACGCTACTATGCCACAATTATCTCAGCAATGCAGCAAAAATTTTTTTTTGAGTGTGGAGCTTGTATAGATGGCTATAGATGAGTACCACACACTGCTACTATGCCAATATTTCAGGAAGATCAGCTAAAATTTTTATGAACTGGGAGCTTTGTATAGATGCCTAATAGAATGATACACACACTGCTACTATGCCCACAATATCTACAGGCAATGCAGCTAAAAATTTTTTTTGAGCTGTGGAGCTTGTATAGATGCTAATAGAATGATCCACACACTGCTACTATGCCCAAATTATTGCAGCAAGATCACTAAAAATTCTTTTATTGAAGCTGGTGGAGCTTTGTATAGATGGCCTAATAGAATGAGTACCACACACTGCTACTATGCCCACAATATTAGGAAATGCAGCTAAAAATCTTTTTTATTTGAACGCTGTGGAGCTTTGTATAGATGGCTAATAGAATGAGTACACACACTGCTATATGCCCACAATTATTCTACAGGCAAATGCAGCTAAATCTTTTTTTTTGAATGCTGGTGGAGCTTTGTATAGATGGCCTAATAGAATGAGTACCACAACTGCTATATGCCACAATTATTCACAGCAAGATGCAGCTAAAAATCTTTTATTTGAACGTGGTGGAGCTTTGTATTAGATGGCCTAAGAATGAGTACCACCAATGCTACTATGCCCAAATTATTCTACAGGAAGATGCAGCTAAAATTTTTTTTATTTGAAGCTGGTGGAGCTTGTATAATGCCTAATAGAATGATGCCACAACTGTACTATGCCCACAATTATCTACAGGCAAGATGCAGCTAAAATTTTTTTTATTTGAATGCTGTGGAGCTTTGTATAATGGCTAATAGAATGAGTACCACACACTGCTACTATGCCCACAATTATTCTACAGGCAAGATGCAGCTAAAAATTTTTTTATTTGAACTTGTGGAGCTTTGTATAGATGGCCTAATAGAATGAGTACCACACACTGCTACTATCCCACAATTATTCTACAGGCAAGATGCAGCTAAAATCTTTTTTATTTGAAGCGTGGTGGAGCTTTGTATAGATGGCC
>JARQOD010012371.1:0-19935 GCA_033576555.1 Oophaga sylvatica | reverse complement strand
CAACCAGACAGTACCCCCCTTCTACGGGGGCCTCCGGCCCTATGACCAGGTCTGTCCGGGTAAGTTGTTGAAGGCCCGAACCAATCGATCTGCGTTATCTAGAGCGGGCCCAGTCTTCCTGGGCCTCCCCCCTCCATTGAATAAGTACTGGGGGGGATCGGGACGGACGTGAGTCAAGATTTTGACCAAAAATTTCCCACGTTTCTTGATCCCATGAGGAGGGGTGAGGTGACGGTATGACGGTGCCACATACTTTTTAGAAATGATTGTGAAACACATTATAAATTTTAAAGTAGGGGGGAGGCCCCAGCGAAATCCACGGTTAAATTTAGGGAAATTGATCCTGTAGGCCGTGATCGGGGGACCCAACCTCCAGGGGGAACTTTAAGTTTTTTTTTTTCGGGTAGAAAACCACCCCAGATCTTCACCCTCAGTCTAGACCAAAACTCTCCCCTATCGCCATCCTTTTTGTAAGGGTTTCCGAAAATTCATCTTAAGCGTTTGGGAAAACTTCAGCTCCCGGAAGTCCCACGGGGGCGTCCCCCTGAGCCCCCAATACCTCCCCTCAAGCTCAGGATACAGTGCACTAAAACTCCTCCTGGGAATGGGAAACGGTCATCGTCTTCCCGCCCCGGGGAAAAAAGTACGAGTTTAAGGCATCAGGAAGCAACTTATGGAGCAGTCATTGTGCGATGAGGGGTAACTCTTTACACCCCCCTTGAGAACTTCCCCCAAAAGTCCTCCAAAAAAAAGGAGGCAAGCCCTAGGCCACCGACGATGCCGTGCTATGCATTTATTTTGCAAAATTCACCCATGGCTTATCTTTTGGTTGCCAATCAATATGGGTTATGTTTACCCAACCCAAAAGGGAAAAGTCCCAACACAATGGAGGGGAGACCCCCCAAAACAATAACAACAATTGCTTTTTATGTATTGCCCTCTCGAAGATCTTTGTTATGAAGTTGTACCAAGTCCTTGCCAAGAGGTCTAGAAACAAAAGAGAGTATAGGGACCGGTTTGGCCAATACCTCGTTGCATACCCTGCCCTGGGCAACCGAGTGTCCCCAGATTGCCCCCGGGCCCCCTATCAAGAAAAACAGAAATCCTTCGTTCTGTACCAAACACCCCCTCCGCGGCACGAGAAACTGAGGGGATTTGGGGCGAAATACACACTCCCCAGGTTAACTCCTTGGTTCAAAGAGGGCCGGGGGACACCCCCCCCAAAAAATGTCCCTCTCTCCCGAAAAAAAACACCCTTTTAGTCTTGGGCGCCCCCCCCTGTTTTCCCCCCAAAAATGATGTCCTCCAACGCTGGGTTCCTCAGAACGCCAGAGGAACTCAGTTAAGGGACTTTAGTAGTAGGTGGAGTAAAAGGGAGGCGGAGTTACCCCGGTCTTCCCCGAATTCGTCTATCAATGCGAAGCGAGGGCCATGCGCCCGGTTTTAGGGAATCAAAGAGCCAAACTCCCTTTTAAATTTTTCAGACAACCCTTGAAAACTGGTCCCAAGAGCAGGGTCATTCCCCGAGTATCTGTTTCCCCTCTACGGAATCAGAAAAAATATTCCCCGCTGGACGATTTCCTTGCCGTATTTTCGAACCCGTTTCAGCAAGGGAGACTCGATCGGATCATTATACCAGACCGGGGCAGTAAAAAATCGATCCACTACGGGGTTTGGGGGGAATGGGGAATAGAGAACCCCCAAGTTTGGGACCCCCTTGTAAGGCGAGATAAAAATCCCCCCTCTGTTTTTCCCCCCCGATGCCCAAAGGCCGCAGCCGAAAGTACATTTACATCCCCCGGAAAGTAAAAAATTTGTCCCGCCCCCAGTGCCCTGCCCGGGAGAGCAACCTTTAGTTCAGATTGGTTTGCCCCGGGGGGAAAAAACCTTGGATTAATGTCTCCCAACTGGAAATCCTGCAATGCCGGGCCCGTGGGACTGGATCTGATGCGGGGGGAATCTTTAGTATGGCGGTGAAAATGTCACGCTGTATAGCAGTATTATTGTGATGACAATAATCTATTCAAAAGGGAAATACTATATAAAATGCCATAGTATTGAAACATGATTTACTGACAGAAAGTCCAGGGGGGTAAAAGGAACCTTAACGCGTTCCGGCTAGAGGGTGAGGGGTCTAAGCTGCCTAAACTGGGGTCCAACTAATCCCTAACCTGGAGGGATGTTAAAGGGACAGGGTCCAGGCACGGTAAAACCCTGTCTATTGTGTCGCCCCCCACCACAATTGTGGGACCCGGGAATGGGGTACTCGGCCGGCCCGTAGAAGTCTATGGGGATTTTGTCAAAGGAGCGTGGCCGGTCTGTGGCCGGGGGGTTTTGGCGTATGTTGGGGATATATTTAAAAGGGGATTGATTTTGTACAGTTCGTGAGCCCTTAGATTTGGGAAATTTTTACCAGCGCTGCTGTAGATCTCTGAGGGGATGGTGAGGCGCTAGATGTCGGGTCCCCTACAGGTGGGACTTTCCCCCAGGTCGGTAGGGTGGGATTGTGAGGCATGCAATAAAAACTCAGTCTACACAGTCAACGTTCTTTCCATACCTTTTCTTGCAGGATGTAAGGAGGTCCAGGGGGGTGATGGGGGTTGAGGGAGGATGAGCTTTGAGGAACAGCCCAAGCAAATTTTGGGGCCCCCTTTATGTCCCAAGAAGCGAGTACGACCAGTGAGCGTTTGTCCTCTCTATGATTCCAGCTAAACTTTAGTGTTCGCCCCGTAGATTTGGTTGGAAAACCCTTCTGAAGGGAGTGAAACCTTTTTTGTCGTGCACAACTCAAAGTCTTCCACCCCCTGATCAGTAAGTTCGACTATAAAGGGGGTTGTCTGCCGCGACCTGGGTCGGTAGATTCCCGGTTTTTTTTCCTTGCTGTACAAAAGTGATCTTGGTCCCCAGTAACCGGTGGCAAGTGCAGGACTTTTCCAAGTCAAAAGCCTTTTTTCCCTTATCTTCCTTCACTTTGTCCTTCGCCTTGCTTGTTTTATAGGTGTTCATTCTTTCTTCCAGTGGGGACAGCTTATAGACTAGGTGTTTACAGACCTACACAGACTCCATTTTTTGAACTGAGGATGATTTAAACTGGACACGTTACTCTGTAAGGAAGGAAAAACGATTCTCACTCTAAAGTCCGGACCATGCTAAAAAAATTTCCTCCCCTTCCCCACCCCTCGGGTGTGTCAGAGTGAAAATGAGTCATGAAGGCCCTTTAAACTGTTACCTCTCCACTCACCCCCTGGTTTTGTGTCCCAGGGCTCACTTCCCAAGGTAAACGCAGCCCCCCGGGCTGTAAAAATAAAGAGACTTTTTTGTTCATACAAAAAACTTTAAACAATAACATCTTCCCATCCGGGAGGTGAAAAAACCCTTGAACGTTACGAACATAACTTTTTTTAAATTTTAGAAATTCAAAAGTATTAATGCATTTAATAAATATAAAGATACTGGAAGGACCCGCAAAACCTTAACGTGGGTTGGGGTGGGTGGGACTAAAATGCAGACCTCGCTCAGTGCCACACCCAGGGGTTTTTTGGTTCAGAGGTGAGTAAAGGGTTTTTCATGTAAAAACCCTTTAAAAAAGGCAAAAAGTGCACTTTTTACAGGATAAGTTTTTGGGTGGTCGCCCTCAGCCTCGGTCCTTTGTTAAACAAAAGACATAATGGGGAAAAAACATTTTTATTTTTGATTTTACAATGTTCACAAAATTGTTTAACTCTGCTGATTTTAATGGGTAATTTCCCCTTTTTGTGATTCTCCTGATCTACGTGGTGTAGGTTTTTGGTATTCAAATTTCGATTTCTGCAGGTAACGGCAAACTATAGAACTGCCCTTTAACCCTTTTTGGATTGGCAAACGTATGTGGCTGGGCGGTGGGGAGTTGCTTCACCCGGGGATCCCCAGTATGGGGGCTGCCAGATGACCATCTTGAGGTTCCCCAGGTTGAGGTTTGTGGAAAGGGGGAAATCCCGGGGGGTTCAATGGCCCACGGCACAATGGAGGTAGAACTTCTCTTGGGTGTAAATGCAACATGGAATTATACACATCTCCAGTCGGGGCCAAAACCGCAGGAAAAATTTCCTAGTCGGTGTGTAGGACCTTTCCTTTCTTTTTTTGATTGAAGACAGGGTTCTTTTCACAAACTTTTTAAGTTTTCGGGACAAACTTCAAATGTCTCGGGGGAAAAAGTGGTTTTTGGGTTCTTCCTCCGTCTTTACTGAGGGACAAAAACTTTCTGTTGTCGTTTTTTAGTTTCTTGTTTTGACTTTGGGTTCTTGTTTCCCCAATGATTACCCATTTTGTGCATCTTTTTTTTTTTTTAAATACTTCCTTCCAGGCATAAGAGGTTTGGGGCGGAGTTTTCGGTTTTTAAAATTTTCCCTTTTTTTCCCCCGTGCCTTTTTAAAGACTTTCCTCTCACAGATTTGTACTCTTTGATTGCTCTTCCCCGATTGACGCCCCAGTTCCCCAAAGGCATCGTCTGCCTGGGTTTTCTCCCACTCCGGGGTTCTAAACCCAAATTTGGTAGTTTTGGGCCCCCTTGGGCTTTTCTTAAAGATAGGCGGGGAGTGCAGTTTTTTTGAGTTTTACGGGTTTTAGGGTTGTACAAATCAACCCAAATAGGTTTAACCCCCCCGGCCATCGATTCCTGTCTTCCAAGGTATGGTTTCAAAAAGGTAAAGGGACAATAGGGTTAAACTTTTCACAAAGCCCGTTGGTTTGGGGGTGATAGGGGTGTTGTTTTTTTTTCTTGCACCCGTTTTTTTGACGGAAATTCCTTGATAAATCGGCTTCAAAAGCAGGCCCCTGATGGGTTAAGACTTGTCAGGGTTTTCCCCTTGCGGTCTGAAAAGGGCTTGTTTTGAAAGGTTTTCGGGGCCCGGTCACTGCGGTCTGGTCTTTCACGGGAACGTCCCAGAAATTGGATTTAATTGGCCCCACCGGGTCAAGGCGTATGAGTATCCAGATCTACTCGGGGGAAAAGTTTGAGTGGTCCAGGGCCACAATTCCAGAGGACGAGTGGGCCCCGGAAATGGGGTTGGGGGGGCCTTTTAAATCCCTTTAGTCCTTTTTTTTTGAGACCAAGGGCCCAAAGTTCCGACCCCAAACCTCTGACGGAGTGCGCACCCCTTCCCCCAATTTTTAAAAAAAGGGTTTCTCACAGGGTTTTCCAGCTTCCCCCACCCAAAGGGTCCTGTTGATCGGGGTACGTTTTCCAAACCCAACCTTTGGGACGTCTGCCTTGGGGCCCACGATTTGCCAGACCATTTCAGGGGTTTCCCGGGGTTAAAGTTTTTTGCAAAAACCTTTCAGGTTTAAAAGGAAAAAACCCTGCTTTTTCTTTCCCACAGGAGCTTGGCTGAATAGATGCACCCTTTTTTCAGAGAGGAGCCTTCCTGTCTTAACAATCCTTGTTGCGGCTGACCACTGGATCCTGTCCTGAGTCTTTTTCCAACTATGATGGGGTTATGGTTTTTAATGTTGCACCTTTCTGCTTTTTTGGGGAATTGATGTCGTGGACTACCCATTTCGAGGGAAACGCGGGTTAGCTCAATTTCTTCCAGGTCGTCGATTCTTTTTTCCCGTGTGGGTGTCATGCGGCATTCGGGACAACGCTTCAGCTTTTGCATTCTTTCGCCCTTTCCCCGGTTTTTGATAGTAAATGTTTAATTTGGAAAAAACCGACCCATCCATGGGCTGTCCTTGGCGCCCCGGCTTGGGGGTTTTCCAGGTGCTTTAAAACGGGTTGTTGTCTGTAAAACGGGGGAAAAACTTATTGGAGGCAGTTTGTGCTTAAATCTTTCAGAAAGGGCCCAACCAGCGCCAGAAACTCCGGGCTTAAAAGTGCTATAATTTTCCGGTTTTTCTTTATTTGGGCCCTGAGTTTTCTGTAGCATATGCGGGGCTTTTTTTGTCCATTTTGCTTCTGACTGGAACGGTTTCCAAACCCTTTATTATGGCGTGGGGTTTTTTAAAAAGGGAAAACGGTTGGCTGAAATCGGATGGGTTTTAAGATTTCAACCTGAAAGGATCCCCCTTTCATTTTTTGGGAAATGTTTCAGCCTGTTTTTTTCCCCCAAATTTAAAGGGGAGGGTTTTGCTCTTCAGGGATTTTTCCTACTAGGAGGTCCTGTAAAGGAGGGGCCTTCTTGTGTAATTTTTCAGGGAATTTTTATATTTAACCCTTTTGGGTCCAGGAACTGTCGATTTCCCTTAAAGGTTCTTCGGCCCCGGCCACTTCTGGATGGAAAGTGATTTTTCTCGGGGGTTCCGGGGGTTTACCCCTTCCCAAAATGACGATGGGGCCCAGTATTGTACCTTCTGCTTGGGTAGGGGGGTTTTTGGAGGGTTTAACTTCTTTCCTTTACCTGGAAGGGACTCAAACACTTTCCCAGGTGCTTCAAAAGACCCTCTTTTATGTTTTGGGGAATAACGAAAAACCGTTGGTTCTGGGGTTGCGCAGGGTTTTCAAAATTGAGTTTGTCCCAGACATTTTTCCCATCACTCTCTGAAATTTTTCCTGGGGAATACTGAGCCCAAAGGGCTTTCTGTCGAACTCTGGGGCCCCTTTTGGGGTGGTGAAAGCGTTTTTCACGTTCCTCCCCCAACCCACAGCCCTTGCCATTTAACCATAGTCAGATAAAGGGTAGAAAATTTGTTAGCCGTTTCAGAGAAAGCAAATTTGTTTCCCTCATGCTTTGGAAAGCGGGTTGCATCCTTGTGTGTTAGCGGTTCCCTGCTGTTTTCCAACACATTTCAATACTACCATCTTTTTTTTTAAAACCGAACTAGGGGGGCCCTGCCCAGGGACTAAAACTACCCCTTTTTCCCCCCAACTTTTTTTAAATATCATTAAAAAATCTTTTTTGCCTTCTGATAAAGGGGGAGTGGGGGTTTTGGGGGCCTTTTCCCGCTCTTTGAGGGGAGGATGATTCCCAGTAGGGATATGATTTTGGGTACCCCCCTTTAATTGCCCCAAAATAAAGGGGGTTTTTTTTGCTAAACACTTGGGCGTACTCTTGCACCACCCGAAATTACCCCTTGCTTTGGTAAAGCGGGAGTGGTGCCCGCCCCAAAACTTGGAGTTGCTGACACCATTCCCCCAAACCTAAATTTGGCTGGGGTCATTGTCCTCGCTTTTTGAAAAGGATTTAAAGGGGGGAAAATTACCCGGGGGGGAATAAAATTTTTTATCAAAGCTAAAGGGTTTAGAAATTGGTTGCATAACGGGGGAAAATTTACATCATCATCCCCCCAATTAAAGGAAAGCCTTTGGGGGTACTCTTTTTTTTCACCACCTCTATACCCCTTTGCAGTCATAAGTGTGGGTTTAAAAGTTTTGAAGGGGGGGGTTTACTACGTTGGGTTTAATTCTTTTCCTCTCGGGACCTATGGCGGGCCCTTGCCCCAAAAGATATTTCATCTTTGGGGGTATCACAATGGGAAAATGATTTCGTGACCCGTACTTTACCAATTTCGCCGTCGGTAAGCTTCGCTTGCTGCGGGAAACACCGGGGCCCCGGATTTTCTCTTTGGTTTACTCCTCTCTCCCTTTGGGTGGGGGCAATTTCTCAGCGAGCTGGGGGGAGAAAAGAACACAACTTTCCCAAAAAATTTACCGATAATGTTGGTACCCAAATGTTTTTTTTTAAAACCCGTTCTCCTCATTTAAAGTTTTTTATCCCAAAAGGGCCCTTGGTCTTTCAACCCTCTCTCCCCCAACCTTAAAACTTAAAAAATTTTTTTCCGAGTACTTCTACGGGGAAAAGCCCATTAAAAAAAAGTTTTCAAAAGAAAAAAGTCAAGGCTCGGGGGGTTTAAGACTGTCCTTTGCCAGTATTTGGTATATGGGGAGCAATCGGGTATGGGGTCACCGGGGAAACCAGTGTCAAAACAATGCTGGAACAGAAATTACCTTTAGTTTTAATAGACAGGTAGGGTCGCCAGGCCCACATCCTGGGGTTTCCCAGTCTAGGGGGCTGGGGGGTTTATTCTCCTGGGTTTTCCCCCTTTGGGAAACCCAGGTTTTTCCCCTTTTTAAGGCCCACTGTGTAGAAAAAATGCCCTTTTCCCGGTTGCAGCGATAAAAGATGATCTCTCAAAGAGAAGGGTGTTGTCAGAGGTTGCCCCTGGGGGTGGGGTTTTGTCCTCCCCCGGGGGGGCAAAGTCTTTTTTTTTCCCCGGTGCACCCGGGAAAATTTCCCTTTTGGGCAGTAAGCAAGCAAGTTTCCCCTTTCCCTCTTCTTTCCGCAGCTGTAGGGAAATCACCCACAGGGGCCCCAGATTTTTAGTCAGCGGGCACCTTGGCGCGGGCCGTCCAATTCACTAGGAGATGTCACCTGCTTTTTGGGTTTTCTCCCAAACTAGCGGGGAAAGGGGTTACTGCGGTTAGATTTGGAACTTCCCCCTGATGATTTTGGGGGTGGCCACCTCGGGTTTGCCCAGGGGCCGCAGCCCTTTTATTCCCATGCCCTTTAGGGCAAAAAAGGGTTTGAATGGGTTGATCAAGGCCACCAAATTTACAGTTTGCGTTCCTCTTGGGTTTCCCAATCCCTGTTTTTAAATTGCTCTTTCAGCATTCAAATTCTCGTCGAAAATTTTTTTAAAATTGTTTTTTTGTTTGGGGTCTCAGGGGCCCCCGGGTAGTCGGAAAAGCATAGTCCCGGATGCTGTCCCCTGGCTGTTGTGAACAGTGATAAAAGGGGCCACCCGGAGACCCTTTTTCTTTTGGGGGTCTTTAAAATTTATGGCATAAAGCTTCGGGAAAAGTTTGGGGCCCCAAATCCTGATAAAGGGTATCCAAGTCCCCAACTTCCCTCTCGGGCCGGGCCCCAGTTAGCTGCCCTTTTTAGCACAGCAGCTTTTTGTCTCTCAGGCAGGAGTACATTTCTGGGAAAGCTGCATAACTTCCGTTGAACCCTCCCAAAGGGGCCTGGCCCCACCGCTGTATTGGGGAACCCATTTCGCCCCAAAAAATTTATGAGAGGGTTTTGGCATGTTCGGGACTACCGGACGGGGTGCAGGGCCTGCGCCCCCTTTTGGCGTACTTTTCCAAGCGGGGGGCGGGTTTGGGGGGGACTCCGGCCGGGGGCCGAAATGTCACCCGGGTTTTTGTTGTGCTTCTTAGGGGCCCCCCCTTGGGGTTAAAAGGGGCCCTACCGGTTTCAGTGGCTACTTCCAGGCACCGAGGGGGAAAACGGCCCTTCGTGGCAGGCGCTTGAGGTAAAAGCGTTCCCTTTTTCCTGTTGCAGGCCCTGCCGCTCTTTTTGCGATGAAAATTTGCTATGGGGTTGCAAATGCAGATTGTGATGCGTTTGCAAATGGGAAATTGCAAAGCGGTTTGCGATGAAAGATTGCTATGCATTTCGTTTATGCGTTTGCGTTTGTAGATTGCTTTGCAGTTTGCTTTTTCCCGGTTTGCGATGAGTTTGCTTTTGCAGTTTGCGATGCGGTTTGCGTTTGCAGATTGCTATGCAGTTTGCGATGCGGTTTGGGGTGAGGTTGGGGGCGTTTTTTCCAAAGGGGAATTTGGCGTTTTTTCAGGTCCCCCCAAACCTTTTTCCCCACCCGCCTGAGGGGCGCAAAATTTTGGCGGCAAAATGGCGGATTTACCCGCAAAAAATTAAGAAACCCCCAGTCCTTTTTCACAAAAAAAACCCACAGGCAAAAAGGGTCGCAATGCTGCAAGTTTCGTTTCCTTTTTCTTTGACCCCAATTTTGTTGTGTCAAACCCGCCCCCCCCAATTTGTGGGTTACCAGGGCTTTGGGGTAATCGACCCGGCCCCGTAGAAGTTATGGGGTTTTTGTCACAGGTAGCTGTGGTCGGTCCTGGGGCCCCGGGGCCCGGTTCTGGCGTTTTTGGGGGAAATTATTTACGGGGTTTGATTTATGTACAGTTGTGAGGGCCCCCTGTGTTTTAGGGTTTAATTTGTCCCCAGCGCTGTGTAGACTCTGGGGGAGGGTTTGAGGCAGTTTAGATGTCGGGTCCCCTACAGGGGGGAACTTTTCCCCTCGGGTTTCGGTATTTTTAGGTTGGGGTTTTGTGCAGGCATGCAATAAAAACTCAGTCTCAAAAGTCAACGTTTTTCCTTTTACCTTTACTTGCGGATGTTAAAGGGCAGGTCCCAGGGAGGCTGAGGGGGTTGGGGATGGAGGTGAGCTTTGGGAAAACCCAAAGCAATTTTGGGGGCCTCCTTTACGGTAAAAATAAAGCTGAGTACGACCAGCCTGAAGGAAAGTCCTCTCTAGGTTCCGCTAATTTTAGCGGGTTCTCCCCAGTCAGATTTGTTTTGGGGAACCCTTTCCCTGCAAGGGAGTGAACCTTTTTCTTGTGGGTTGCATTTAATCAAAGCCCTTCACCCCCCCTGACCCCAGTCCCGTTCGGGGAAATAAGGGGCTTGGCTGCCGGCCCTAGGGTCCGGTAGTTTCCTTTGGTTTTCTTCATTTATGTGTAAAATTGTGATCCTTCTGGCCCCCAGAAACCGGTGGCTTTGGGGCAGGACTTTTCCAAGTAAAAAGCTTTTTCCCAAATTTACTTCCTTCCCCTTTGTCCTTCGCCTTGTTGTCTTTAAATTGGGTTTGTTCAGTTTTTCCCTTCCAGTGGGCACAGCTTGACTAGGCTAAGGTGTATACAGACACCTTTCACCAGACTCCACTTTTTTAAAATGAGGATAGACTTTAAATGGCACGTTTCTCTGTCCAAGGAAGGAAAAATGACTTTTTCACTTGAAGCCCCGGGCACTGACTGATGAAATCACTCCCTTTTCCCCCACCCTACTGGGGGTGTCAGAAGTGTACTGATGGGCATGAAAAGACCTTAAAAATGTTACCCCTTTTCCACTCTCCTCCCGGTTTTGTGTACCCGGGGTACACACTATCAAACCCCGCCAAAATGTATTTAAATCCTAAGAAAGGAAACCTTTTAAAAACACCAAAAAGGGAAAAAGACAGGTTTAAAGGTTTAATTTAACAGAAAAAAATTCAAGAAAGTAAGAAATAAAGTAAATAAAATCTTACATACAAAAACCCCCAAACACAGGGAGGAACACCCTGGTCTCAGAGATTAAAATATAAGCTGTAAAAGTTAAAAAAAAAACTTAAAGGGGCTCTTTCTTAAGTATTCCGGGAACCCATCCAGTTTGCTAAACTATATGAAAAGCTTTCACGGGATCCCAAACCCAGGCTGGAGGAAAATAAAGGAAACTAAATTTGAAAAAAAAACCAAAAACGCCCGGGGGGGCCCCCCCCCCCCCTAGTTCCCCCCCTTTTTAAAAAAGCCCAGGTAAAATTAACTCTCTCATTACCAAAAAACAAAGGAAAAAAACGTCAAACTGTAGAAAATCATAAAGTTTCAATCGCGCGGGTTTCGTGGCCCATGCACCCAAAGACAAAAAAGGAAAACATGTTATAACTTTAAGGCAGGCCCAATGGCACAATGAATGTGAAAAAAATATGTAAGCCACTGGCCCTAACTTTTGTCAGGGTGGTTCCCAAAATTGAAATTTTTGGGTTATTCTGTCCTCCCAGTCATCCCTTTCCCAAAATTCAAAAAAGGTTTAGTTTTGAAAGTGTTCTTTAGGAGGGAAAAGGAAAACATGTTATAACTGAAGAGGCCCAAGGCACCAATGGGTTGTGAAACACTTTGTTAAAACCCCTGGCCTAACTTTGGTTTTTTTTTGGGTGGTTCAAAGTTGAAATTTTTGGGTTAATCCTGTCCTCTTTGTCCCTAACAAGATTCAAAGAGGTTAAGTTTTTTATTCTGTGCACTTCAGGAGGAAAAAGGAAAAAAATGTTATAAAATGAAGCGGCCCCAATGGCACCAATGAATGTGAAACCTATGTCAAACCCCTGGCCATAATTTTGTAGGGTGGTTCAAAATTGAAATTTTTGGGGTTTTTCTGCTTTAGTCGTCACTAACAAGATTCAAAGGTGGTTTTGGGGGAAAAAAAAACTGTCGTACCCCAAAGGGGAAAAAGGAAAAAATGTTTTTTAAATGAAGCAGGGGCCCCAAAGGGAACACCAAAGATGTGAAACCCATGTCAAAACCCCTGGGCCCTAACTTTTGTCGAGTGGTTCAAAGTTGAAATTTTTTGGGGTTTTTCCTGCTGCTCAGGGCGTCCTTTAAAATTTCAAAGGGTTGGGTTCGAAATTTGTGTACCTCAGGAGAAAAAAAGGGAAAAAATGTTATAAATTTAAGCAGGCCCCCAAAGGCACCCAAAGATTGTGAAAACACTATTTTTTTAAAACTGGCCTTTAATTTTGGGCAGGGTGGTTCAAAGTTGAAAATTTTTTTTTTTTATTCCTGTTCCCCTGTTTTTCCCCAACAAAATTTTAAAAAAAGGTTGGGGTTAGATTCTGTCGTACTTCAGGGGGGGAAAAAGGGGAAAAATGTTAAAAATGAAGCAGGGGCCCCAATGGCACCCAAAGAAAGTTTAAACACTATGTCAAACCCCTGGCCATAAAATTTTTTCAGGGTGGTTTCAAAATTAAAATTTTTGGGTTTTTTTCCCGCCCTCTAGTTTGTCCCTAACAAGATTCAAAGGGGGTTGAGTTTGAATCTTTTCTAAATTCGGAGGAAAACGGAAAAACTGTATAACTGAAAAAAGGCCCCCAAAGGCCCAATGAATGTTTAAACATATGTCAAACCAAATGGCCTAAACTTTTGTCAGGGGGGTTTACAGTTGAAAAATTTTTGGGGGTATTTTCCCGCCTCTAGTCCCTCCCTAACAAGATTCAAAAAGGTTGAGTTCGTTCTGTCGTATTCAGGAGAAACGGAAAAAATTTTTTATAAAATGAAACAGGCCCCGGGGGGCACCAAAGAATGTTTAAACCTATGTAAACCCTGGGGCCCTAAATTTTGCAGGGGTGGTTCAAAGTTGAAATTTTTGGGTTATTCCTGCCTTTCCCCTTTTTCGTCACTAACAAAATTTAAAGGGGTTTTTTTCGAATCTGTGTACTCAGGAGGGAAAAAAGAAAAAATGTTTTAACTGAAAACAGGCCAAAAAGGCACCAATGATTTTGAAAAACTATGTTAAACCCCTGGCCATAACTTTTGTCAGGGTGGTTCAAAATTGAAAATTTTTGGGGTATTCCTGCCCCCTTGTCGTCCCTTTTAAAAAAGATTAAAGAGGTTGGTTCGATTTGTCGAAAATTCAGGAGAAAACGGAAAAATGTTATAACTGGGAAAAAGGCCCAAAGGCACCAATTTAATGTGAAACAAATATTCAAAACCCCTGGCCATTAAAATTTTGTCCCGAGTGGTTCAAAATTGAAAATTTTTTGGGTTATTCCGCTCCCCTAGTCGTCACTTTAAAAAGATTTAAAAGGTTTAGTTGAATCTGTCGTACCTCGGAGAAAAAGGAAAAATGTTATAAAAATGAAGCAGGCCCAAAGGCACCCCAAAGAATGTGAAAAACCCCATGTAAACCCCTGGCCAAAAACTTTTGTCAGGGTGGGTTTAAAGTTTAAAAATTTTTTGGGTTTTTTCCCCGCTCCCCTAGTCGTCACTAACAAGATTCAAAGGGTTGGGGTTAGATTCTGTGGACTCAGGAGGAAAAAGGAAAATGTTATAACTGAAGGAGGCCCCAAAGGCACAATGAATGTGAAACACATTTCAAACAAATGGGCCCTAACTTTTTTTCAGGGTGGTTCAAAATTGAAATTTTTGGTTTAATTTTGCCCCCTCTTGTCGTCCTAAAAAAATTCAAAGAGGTTGAGTTTTAATCTGTGTTTCTTCAGGAGGGGAAAAAAAGGGAAACATGTTATAAAATGAAAACAGGCCAATTTTCACCTTGAAATGTGAAAAACTATGTCAAACCACTGGCCATAACTTTTTCCCGAGTGGGTTAAAGTTGAAATTTTTGGGTTATTCTGTCCTTAAATCGTCACTAAAAAGGAAATTTAAAGAGGTTGAGTTTGAATTTTGTCGTACTTCAGGGAGGAAAACGGAAAACATGTTATAATGAAGAGGCCCCCAAGGCACCAATGAATGGGGAAAAACTATGTTTAAACTATGGGCCTTTAAATTTTGTCAGGGGGGTTCCAAAATTTAATTTTTTGGGTTTTTCCCGCTCCTTTTAGTCGTCCCTAACAAGATTCAAAAAAAGGTTGGAGTTTGAAACTGTTTGTATTCAGGAGGAAAAAAGGGGGGGAAAAAAATTGTTATAAAATGAAACAGGCCCAATGGCAAACCAAAGATTGTGAAACACTTGTTTTTAAAACCCCTTGGCCCCTAAAATTTTGGGAAAGGGTGGTTCAAAGTTGGGAAAATTTTTTGGGGTTTAAACCTGCCCCCCTTAAATTTTTCCCAACAAGTTCAAAGAGGTTAAGTTTAATTCTGTTTGTTCTTCAGGAGAAAACGGGAAAAAATTTTTATAACGGGGCAGGGCCCAAAAGGCAACCCAAAGGGAAAGTGAAAAAACTATGGCCCAAAAAAATGGCCATAAAATTTTGTCCCGGGTGGTTTTAAAGTTGAAAAATTTTTTGGGGTTTTTCCTGCCCCCTCTGTCGTCAATAACAAGATTCAAAGAGGTTTAGTTCGAATCTGTCGTACCCCAGGAGGAAAAAAGGAAAACAGGGGATAAATAGCAGGCCCCAAAGGCACCAAAGAATGTGAAACACTATGTCAAACCCCTGGCCATAACTTTTGTCAGATGGTTCAAAATTGAAATTTTTTTGGGGTTTTTCCTGCCCTCTAGTCGTCACTAAAAAGGGTTTAAAGAGGTTTTTAGTTTTGAATCTGTCGTACCTCAGGGGGGAAAATAAAAAAACATTTTTATAAAATGGGGAAACAGGCCCAATGGCACCAATGATTTTTGAAACACTATGTTTAAACCCCCTGGCCATAACTTTTGTAGGGTGGGTTTTAAAAATTGTTTTTTTTAGGTTATTCCCGTCCTCTAGTTGGGCCCTTAAAAAGATTTAAAGAGGTTGAGTTAAAATTTGGGGTACTTCAGGAGGGAAAAAGGGAAAACTGTTATAACTGAAGAAGGCCCCAAAGGCACCAAGGGAATTTTGAAAAACTAAAGTTAAACAATGGCCATAATTTTTCAGGGGGGTTTTAAAATTGAAATTTTTGGGTTATTCCCGCTCCTTAGTCGTCACTAAAAAAATTCAAAGGGTTGAGTTCGAATTGTCGTTTCCCCAGGAGGGAAAAGGAAAAAAATGTTATAAAATGAAAACAGGCCCAAAGGCACCAATGAATGTGAAACACTATGTCAAACCACTGGCCCTAACTTTTGTCAGGGGGGTTCAAAATTAAAATTTTTTTTGGGGTTTTTCCTTTCTCCTTAGTCGTCCCTAAAAGTTTCAAGAGGTTGAGTTTGAATCTGTCGTACTTCAGGAGGGGAAAAAGGGGAAAAAATTTTTAATGAAGCAGGCCCAATTTACCAAGAAAGTGAAAAAACTATGTCAAACCCCCTGGCCATAAAAATTTTGTCAGGGTGGTTAAAAATTGAAATTTTTGGGGTATTCCCGCTTTTCCCCTAGTCGTCCCCAACAAGGGTTAAAGAGGTTGAAATTTCGATTCTGTCGTACTTTAGTAGAAAATGAAAATTTTTATAACTGAAGCAGGGGCCCAAAGGCAACCCAAAGAATGTGGGAAAAACTATGGGCCCAAAACCCCTTTGGGCCCTAAATTTTTTCGAGTGGGTTTTTAAAGGGGAAAAATTTTTTGGGTTTTTCCTGCTCCTCTAGTGTCACTAACAAGATTCAAAGAGGGTTTACTTCGAAACTGTGTTTCCTAGGGGGAAAAATAGGAAAAAGGTTTTTAACTGAAGAAAGGGCCCAAAGGCACCATGAAATTTTGAAACCAAATATGTTAAACCATGGCCCTAACTTTTGTCAGGGTGGTTTCAAAGTTGAAAATTTTTTTCTATTCCGCTCCTTAGTGTCCCTAACAAAAGATTCAAAAAGGTTAGTTCGAATTTTGGGCGTACTTCAGGAGGGGAAAAAGGAAAAATGTTATAACTGAAGGGGGGCCAATGGCACCAATGAATGTGAAAAAACCCATGGGCCCAAAAACCCCTGGCCATAAAATTTTGTCAGAGTGGTTCAAAGTTTGAAATTTTTTGGGGGTTTTTCTGCCCTCTAGTCGTCCCCTTAAAAAGATTCAAAGAGGTTGAGTTCGAAACTGTCGTACCTCAGGAGAAAATAGAAAACATGATATTTAAAAAAAGGGAGGCCCAATGGAACCCAAAGGGTTTTGAAAAAACCCATGTTAAACCACTGGCCCTAAAATTTTGTCAGGGTGGGTTTTTAAAAATTGGGAAAAATTTTTGGTTATTCCCACTCCTCTAGTTGTCTCTAAAAGGGGTTTAAAGAGGTTGAGTTAGATTCTGTCGTAAATTCAGGGAAAACGGAAAAAATTTATAATGAAGCAGGCCAATTTCACCAATGAATGTGAAAAAACTATGTTTAAAATACTGGCCAAAAATTTTGTCCCCGGGTTTTGGGGTTTAAAATTGAAATTTTTTTTTTAATTTTTTTTTGTCTCTAGTCGGACTAAAAAAAATTCAAAGAGGTTGAGTTCGAATCTCTCGTAATCGGAGGGAAAAGGGGAAAAAATGTTAAAAACTGAAGCAGGCCCAATGGCACCAATGAAAGTGAAAACCCCTATGTCAAAAACCCCGGCAATTAAATTTTGGGCGGGGGGGTTTAAAAATTAAATTTTTTTTGGGGTTTTCCTGCTCCCCCGTCGTCCCCAAAAAAATTTTAAAGAGGTTGAGTTCGAAATTTTGTCGTACCTTTAGGGAAAACGGGAAAACCCTGTTATAAAAATGAAGCAGGCCCAAAGGACTAAGGGTGGTTTAAACACTATGTCAAACCACTGGCCCTTTAAAATTTGTTTCAGGGTGGTTCAAAATTAAAATTTTTGGGTTATTCCTGCTCCCCTTGGGCGTCCCTAAAAGTTTTAAAGAGGTTTAGTTTTAAAACTGTCGTACTTAGGAGAAAACGGAAAACTGTTATAATGAAGCAGCCCAAAGGCCCAATGAATGTGAAAACCCCTATGGGCCAAAAACCCCTGGCCATAACTTTTGTAGGGTGGTTCAAAATTTAAATTTTTTGGGGTTTTTCCTGCTCTCTAGTGTCCCTGAAAGATTCAAAAAAGGTTTTATTTAAAATTTTGTATTTCAGGAAAAAAACGGAAAAACTTTTTTTTTAACGGGGCAGGCCAAAGGCACCAAAGAAAGTGAAAAACTATGTCAAACCATGGCCCTAACTTTTTTCAAAGGGGGGGGTTCCCAAAATTGAAATTTTTTTGGGGTTTTTCCCGTCCTCTTTAGTAAACCCTAACAAGATTCAAAGAGGTTGAGTTGAATTTTGTCGTTCTTCAGGGGGAAAAAACGGGAAAAATGTTATAACGAAGCAGGCCCAAAAAAGGGACCAAAAGATTGGGGAAAACATTTTGTTAAACCTGGCCATAACCCTTTTGGGCTGGGGGTTCAAAGTTGAAATTTTTTGGGGTTTTCCTGTCTTAGTTTTCCCTAACAAAATTCAAAGGGTTATGTTTTTATTTTTGTCGTACTTAAAGGGAAAACGGAAAAAATGTTATAAATGAAGCAGGCCCAAAGGCACCAAAGAATGTGAAAACTATGTTAAAAACCCCTGGCCATTTAAATTTTGTCAGAGTGGGTTTAAAGTTTTAAAATTTTTTTGGGGTTTTTTCCTGCTCCCTTTGTCTCAAACAAGATTCCCCAAAAGGTTTAGTTCGAATCTGTGTTTAAATCAGGAGAAAAAAAGAAAAAAATGTTTTAAAATGAAGGGAGGCCCCAAAGGCCCACATGAATGTGAAAAACTATGTCAAACCATGGGCCTTTTCCTTTTTTAGGGGGGTTCAAAATTGAAATTTTTGGGGGAAATTTTCCCGCCCCCTCTAGTCGTCCCTGACAAGATTCAAAGAGGGTTTAGTTCAAAATTTTGTTTGATTTTAGGAGAAAAAAGGAAAACATGTTATAACTGAAGCAGGCCCAATGGCACCAATGAAAGTTTAAAAAACTATGTCAAACTTTCTGGCCTAAATTTTGTAAAGGGGGGTTCAAAGTTGAAAATTTTTTGGGGTTTTTTCCCGCTCCTTTAGTCATCCCTAACAAAATTCAAAGAGGTTGAGTTCGAAAACTCTCGTACTTCAGGAGGGAAAAAGGGAAAAATGTTATAACTGGGGACCAAGGGCCCAAATAAATGTAAAACACTATGTCAAACCATGGCCAAAAACTTTTGTCAGGGTTTTCAAGTTGAAATTTTTGGGTATTCCTGTCCTCTATTTGTCCCTAACAAGTTAAAAGGGTTGGTTGTTTCGTGTACTTGGGAAAAAAGGGGAAAAACTGTTATAATGAAGCGGCCCAATGCACCATGAATGTAAAAACCCTATGTAAAACCACTGGCCATAATTTTGCAAGGGTTCAAAGTTGAAAATTTTTGGGTTTTTCCTGCTTTAGTCTCAAAAAGTTAAAAGGGTTGAGTTGAATCTGTCGTACTTAGGGAAAACGGAAAACATGTTATAACTGAAGCAGGCCCAATGGCCCCAATGATGTGAAACACTATGTCAAAACTGGCCATAACTTTTGTCGGGGTTGGTTCAAAGTTGAAATTTTTGGGTTATTCCTGTCCCCTCTAGCCCGTCCCTAACAAAAATTCAAAGAGGTTGAGTTTGAATCTGTCGTACTTCAGGAGAAAACGGAAACATTTTTATAACTGAAGCAGGCCCAATGGCACCAATGAATGTAAAACACTATGTCAAACCACTGGCCATAATTTTGTCAGGGTGGTTCAAAGTTGAAATTTTGGGTTTTTCCCTGCTCCTCTAGTCGTCCCTAACAAGATTCAAAGAGGTTGAGTTCAAATCTGTCGTATTTCAGGAGAAAACGGAAAACATGTTATAATAAAGCAGGCCCAATGGCACCAATGAATGTGAAACACTATGTCAACCAGGGCCATAACTTTTGTCAGGGTGGTTCAAAGTTGAAATTTTTGGGTTATTCCTGTCCTTCTAGTCGTCCCTAACAAGTTCAAAGAGGTTGAGTTCGAATTGTGTACTTCAGGAGGAAAACGGAAAACATGTTATAACTGAAGCAGGCCCAATGGCACCAATGAATGTGAAACACTATGTCAAACAACGGGCCCATAACTTTTGTCAGGGTGTTCAAAGTTAAAATTTTTGGGTTTTTCCTGCTCCTCTAGTCGTCCCTAACAAGATTCAAAGAGGTTGAGTTGAATCTGTCGTACTTCAGGAGAAAACGGAAAACAGGTTTATAACAGAAGCAGGCCCAATGGCACCAATGAATGTGAAACACTATGTCAAACCACGGGCCCAATAACTTTTGTCAGGGTGGTTCAAAGTTGAAATTTTTGGGTATTCAGCTCCTCTAGTCGTCCCTAACAAGATTCAAAGAGGTTGAGTTCAAATTCTGTCGTACTTCTGGAGAAAACGGAAAATGTTATAACTGAAGGGGGCCCAATGGCACCATTGATGTGAAACCACTATGTAAAACCCACTGGCCATAACTTTTGTCAGGTGTTCAAAGTTGAAATTTTTGGGTTATTCCTGCTCCTCTAGTCGTCCTAAAAAATTTCAGAGGTTGATTCGAATCTGTGTCCCTCAGGAGAAAAGAAAACATGTTATAACTGAAGCAGGCCCAATGGCCCCAATTAAATTGTGAAACACTATTTTAACCACTGGCCATAACTTTTGTCAGGGGGTTCAAAGTTGAAATTTTTGGGTTTTTCCCTGCCCCTCTAGTCGTCCTAACAAGATTCAAAGAGGTTGAGTTCAAATTCTGTCGTACTTCAGGAGAAAACGGAAAAATGTTATAACTGAAGCAGGCCCATGGCACCAATAAATGTGAAACACTATGTCAAACCACGGGCCTAATTTTTGTCAGGGTTGTTAAAATAATTTTTGGGGTTTTCTGCCCCTTTATGCCCCAAACTTTA
>JARQOD010012370.1:0-19936 GCA_033576555.1 Oophaga sylvatica | reverse complement strand
GCCGCATGCTCCTCTGGGAAATATGCTAATTATGCAAATTGTCTCTTCAGAGAGGAAGAGAGCTAGAACTCTAGTGCCACCTTTTGGAAGGTAGCAATCCTACAAGTCAATGTCGACCCTTTAACGAGCCTTATAACATGACCTAGGATAATAGCCAAACCAGAATCTCAATTTGCAGACACTGTGTTTTTTTTTTTTTTTTTTTAAAACCATTCAGGTTAGTTATAAACAACTCAATATAAGCTCATCAACTTAAACGTCGTTGTTTCAACTCTCATCATCATGGTTCATATTTAATTCAGCATAACAAACCAAAGGTATACACAAAAGACGTCATAAACATCAATAAACATCACTAAAATTCACTGATATTTGATCAAGTGCTGCCATTTTTTAAATTTCCAAACGCCCTCTGCATCAGAACCACCACCGCCTTCACTGTCTAATTTATAAATCAAGTATAATCTAGAAAGGATCAGCCCGACACACTTATTCACAGATAAATGCTTCCCTTTGAAAATTCCTAAATTCCTCACATCCCACAAACTCTGCATCACACAAGTCATAATTAACCATAGGATTCTATTTTTCACACGACCACATGCACCAATTCCAAACATTGCAACACGCCAGTCAATAAAACTCACCCCCGCTAACTCCTTACACAACCCACCTACACACTTCCACACACTGTACGCGTAATCACAGTCCCACATCGTATGCCACACAGTCTCACATCCACCACATCCTTCTCTCGGGCACACTTCCGTTCTGGTCAGACCTCTTCTCTTCTGAACCTGTCGCACAGGCAAGATATTGTGCAAGGACATCCATACAATATCCCTCTGTCTATTAGACATCCCATGCGTTCCCAAACTCTTCCATGCAACCGAGACTTCATTCCCTCTCAAACCCACAATATTACTCTCCACATCATTCTTATGTATTATCTTCATCACCTTCTTAGTCATTCTAAAATCATTCATCGGCACACTCAGTAAATCATGCTTCCTCACAAACTTTTCAATCACCTCATACCAGACCGGACACTTGAAAGCAGCAGGCACTCTAGCATCCCTCTTTCTCCAACACAAGCCATACAACATTCAACCAGCAGAATAACTTGCCATATAAGCTCCTTTATTTCCTTTATTCAACAAAATAACTACCGTTTTGATATACTGAAGCCCCAGGAAAATCTCAATGTTTGGAAAGGCCATGCCACCATGGTGACATGCCTTAAAAAGACTTTCTCTCTTAAGTTTTTCTATTTTACTACTCCAGAAAAAAGTAAAAACTAACTTTTCCACTCTTTTTATTTTCCTATTAGACGGTGGAAAAACTGTTGCAATAAAAAGCAGAATCGGAAGAATCACCGCTTTTATGACCAAAATCTTACCACTCAAGGTCAAGTCTCTCAGTCGCCAAAAATTTAACTTACGCTCTATGCGCAATCCACACTCCTCCCAGCTCTCCTTACCTTCCAGCTCCTTATTAAATAATACTCCCAGCACTTTGAGAGCACCCTCCTCACACTTAACCCCCTCCATTTTAACCCTATCATCCCCAAAACATTTAAAGCTACATTTATTCCAATTTACTCTAAAGCCAGACGCACCACAGAAAAACTCCAAAAGCAACTTAACTCTACTCATAGACGCAACACTTTCACTCACAACCACAACATCATCCATATATCCAAGAACTTTCACATGCTTTCCACCACTCCCCGGTACCAACAAACCTCGCACCACTTTATCACGTCTCACCAAGCACAACAAAGGTTCAATCACACATACAAATAAGACAGGGACATGGGACACCCCTGCCTTACACCAGACATAATATTCACTTTCTCACTCAACCATCCATTAACAAGAAACTCGCTTGACACACAATCATACAAAGACATTATCCCATTCACAAATTTTTTAGGAAATCCCATTCTCTCCAGAACTTTAAACAAAAACACATGCGAGACCCTATCAAACGCTTTCTCAAAATCAATTGTCAGAACCATACACTTCTGTTTCCTTCCCATGCAGTCCCCAATCAAATCCCTTAATAACAATAAGTTATCACTCATACTTCTCCCAGGCACCGCACACACCTGATCCTCATCCACAACATTACCAATCACCTCACGCATACGATTCGCCAACAATTTGCTATAGATTTTGTAATCTGCATTCAGCAGCGTTATAGGTCTCCAATTCTCTAAACACTTTCTCTCACCTTTCTTATACACAAGCACAACCACCCCCTCTTTCATTGATTCACACAACTTACCATTCTCCCACATGTACTTACATATCTCAGTCAAATCAGCACCCAGGAAATCCCATGCTTTCACATAGAATTCTACCGGCAATCCGTCTTTCCCTGGTGTCTTATTCTTTTTAGCACTCTTCATCACGTTTTCTACTTCATCCATAATCACGTCCTCATTCAAAATATCACATTCTTCACTACCCAACTTGTTTTCTAACCCATTCAGCACTTCTGAAACAAGACCAGAGTCAATCCATTTTTTATCATATAACTTGCTGTAGAACCTATTCACCTCCTTTATCACATTCTCACCTGACACACACAAACCGTTCCTATCCAGGACTTTATCCATATCAACCTTTCTCCCATTCATTTTCTTAAAAAAGAACCTTGTGCACTTTTCATCTTTCTCAAGATGTTCTATTTTGGTGCGATAGATGATTTCCTTTCCTTTCGCATCCATAACACGCTTTAATTCACTCTTTGTCTCAGCCAGCTCATCAGACACATCCATCCCACTTTCTCCACACTTCCTTAACCAGTCTATACGCCTGTTTAAATCATTAAATCTTTCCCGATAAATAGCAGCTTTTTTATAGCCCCATTTTTTGAAGAATTTTTTACAACACACCTTAACCCAGTCCCACCATTCCAGCACACACGCAAAATTCCTCTTACATACTCTCCACTCTTTATACTTTATTTTTAATTCATTCATCACATCCTCATCTTCTAACAACCTAACGTTCAGCTTCCAAACCCCACACCCATACACACGGTCATCAATCGCACTAAACACACCTCTCAAACACTCATGATCAGAAAAAGGTACAGCATTTTGTTCAAAATTCATACACAACATATTTTTGGAAAACAACATTTTATCTATTCTGGATGCAATACCACCCCTATCAGCATGGTATGTTGGCGGTGGTGGGATGCCAAATTTCAAAGCAGCAGCATCTAGAAGGGAAAAATCAGAAATAAGATTAGATAACTTTTTACCAGTTATATCACAATTCCCTTCTGTGATGCAATTAAAGTCTCCAACTAAAACTGTAGGCATTTTGCCTGGAAGAAACAAACTTAATTTTTCCAAAAGAGCCAGACGCTCCTTTTTCCCATCCTTTCCTGATGGACAGTACACATTAATAATTCTAGCCCGCCACCCCCTATAGCTAACATGTGCAATTATACATCTACCCACCTCTACCACCGTGTAGCTATCTAAACTAATCTCCTTGTTACCCATTAATATCCCTACACCATCATTCCTATTAACACATGAGCCAGACCATACATGCTGACCGTAAGGCCAGTCCTTATCGCTTGGAGCGTCCTCAATCCCACATTCCTGAAGACAAAAGATGTGAGCATTCATCTGTTTAATATAATCTAGGACGACTGCCCTCCTGGATTTAGTTCTAATTTGTCTGACATTCAGGGACGCAATGCCCCAACCAGCTTGGGGAGCCATAACATGATGGTGTTATTTACATGACGACAAACAGGCCACTTCTTCTTCAGCCGTTTTTGTCTTCCATCTGGAACTGCAACTCCCCGAATCTGTTTACGTCTGCGGGAATGCCTAAAAAAAACATTGGTGTCAGGAGAGAAGACATTCTGAGGGTAACTACGTTCACTCACCGGACTTAAGCAATCTTCACCGGCGTCCGCCCAATCCGTTCTGGGCTTTTTACAGGAAGTTCCAGGCTCCTCCTCCTCCTCAGAGGGCCTTGCAAGAGTGAAGTCACCTTGATCTCCACAACTGGTCAACTCCTCCTCAGTAGCTAACCAAGATATACTGGGGGTATTACCAAGAGAACCCTCCAACTCCCCCTCCCCACAGACATCAGACTGATGAGGGAGCTCACATTCAACCTCAGCAAGTTCCAAACCTGCCACCTCTGGGCTGGGAGTCTCCGTTTCGGGCAGGGCCTCCTCATGTGCATCCATGATTTCAGGTTCCTCAATAAGATCCGGGTCTGTAACCTGTGGAATGTCAACAACAGCAGCAGGGGGCGCAGCTGCCCCACCTGTGACCTCAGCGTAAGACCTAGGACTGATCCTGGCCTTACAATCCCGATACTTATGGCCCTCCTCACCACAAGCATTACACATAACAGGATTTGTGCAGTCTTTTGCCATATGGCCGGAACCATTGCAATTCCTACAAGTTGGCATGTCCTTGCAACTATCCTGGGTATGCCCGAAATTTTTACACCTCCTGCAATACAGTGGGGCATCTGGAAAAAACAAAAAACCACTATTTTTCCCAATTGAAAAATTAAGAGGGGGGTAATGGATGCCTCCCGGGCCTTGGGGATCCATCCCAAATCTCACAAAAAATTTGTACTTCCCGGTCCAGAGCCCTTCTCCATTCAGGACCCTATGGGAGTACTGAACATAAATGTCTTTTCAAAAATAAAGTAATGTCCTCCAGGGAAACAAAAGGGTTGTGCATGAAAACCACAAGTGGGATATCCCCCTTGGAGTATAACACAGTAAAGGTAAGTCCTTCCAGCAAAGGATTTGCCACTCCATTTTTCAGGGCAGTAAACAAATTCTGGCAAGCCGCCATAGAAGATAGCACCAGCACATACCTGCCTTCCTTTCTGAACTCCTGCAGGCATATTATATCGGACTTCCGAATCTTCAGGATGTCATAAAACACCATGTTGACCAAATATCCCAGGGAAAAATGCAACTTCTTATCTTCAGCGATTTCAATCCGGAATCCATTTTTGACCCGGCTATCACAGGTCCCAGAGAATTGAAGTCGGACTCCCATCGTCCACAACTCCAAGGATCTTCTCCCTGAATCCTCCTGGCTATCTCCCTAAAGCAGCAACCGGCTTAAGCCACCGAAGTGGTGATGCCGGAAGGCCACGAGACAGCACTCAAGGTATCTTTTTTTTTTTTTTTTTTTTTTTTTAAAACCATTCAGGTTAGTTATAAACAACTCAATATAAGCTCATCAACTTAAACGTCGTTGTTTCAACTCTCATCATCATGGTTCATATTTAATTCAGCATAACAAACTAAAGGTATACACAAAAGACGTCATAAACATCAATAAACATCACTAAAATTCACTGATATTTGATCAGGTGCTGCCATTTTTTAAATTTCCAAACGCCCTCTGCATCAGAACCACCACCGCCTTCACTATCTAATTTATAAATCAAGTATAATCTAGAAGGGATCAGCCCGACACACTTATTCACAGATAAATGCTTCTCTTTGAAAATTCCTAAATTCCTCACATCCCACAAACTCTGCATCACACAAGTCATAATTAACCATAGGATTCTATTTTTCACACGACCACATGCACCAATTCCAAACATTGCAACACGCCAGTCAATAAAACTCACCCCCGCTAATTCCTTACACAACCCACCTACACACTTCCACACACTGTACGCGTAATCACAGTCCCACATAGTATGCCACACAGTCTCACATCCACCACAACCTTCTCTCGAGCACACTTCCGTTCTGGTCAGACCTCGTCTCTTCTGAACCTGTCGCACAGGTAAAATATTGTGCAAGGACATCCATACAATATCCCTTTGTCTATTAGACATCCCATGCGTTCCCAAACTCTTCCATGCAACCGAGACTTCATTCCCTCTCAAACCCACAATATTACTCTCCACATCATTCTTATGTATTATCTTCATCACCTTCTTAGCCATTCTAAAATCATTCATCGGCACACTCAGTAAATCATGCTTCCTCACAAAATTTTCAATCACCTCATACCAGACCGGACACTTGAAAGCAACAGGCACTCTAGCATCCCTCTTTCTCCAACACAAGCCATACAACATCCAACCAGCAGAATAACTTGCCATATAAGCTCCTTTATTTCCTTTATTCAACAAAATAACTACCGTTTTGATATACTGAAGCCCCAGAAAAATCTCAATGTTTGGAAAGGCCATGCCACCATGGTGACATGCCTTAAAAAGACTTTCTCTCTTAAGTTTTTCTATTTTACTACTCCAGAAAAAAGTAAAAACTAACTTTTCCACTCTTTTTATTTTCCTATTAGACGGTGGAAAAACTGTTGCAATAAAAAGCAGAATCGGAAGAATCACCGCTTTTATGACCAAAATCTTACCACTCAAGGTCAAGTCTCTCAGTCGCCAAAAATTTAACTTACGCTCTATGCGCAATCCACACTCCTCCCAGCTCTCCTTACCTTCCAGCTCCTTATTAAATAATACTCCCAGCACTTTGAGAGCACCCTCCTCACATTTAACCCCCTCCATTTTAACCCCATCATCCCCAAAACATTTAAAACTACATTTATTCCAATTCACTCTAAAACCAGACGCACCACAGAAAAACTCCAAAAGCAACTTAACTCTACTCATAGACGCAACACTTTCACTCACAACCACAACATCATCCATATATCCAAGAACTTTCACATGCTTTCCACCACTCCCCGGTACCAACAAACCTCGCACCACTTTATCACGTCTCACCAAACACAACAAAGGTTCAATCACACATACAAATAAGACAGGGGACAGGGGACACCCCTGCCTTACACCAGACATAATATTCACTTTCTCACTCAACCATCCATTAACAAGAAACTCACTTGACACACAATCATACAAAGACATTAACCCATTCACAAATTTTTTAGGAAATCCCATTCTCTCCAGAACTTTAAACAAAAACACATGCGAGACCCTATCAAACGCTTTCTCAAAATCAATTGTCAGAACCATACACTTCTGTTTCCTTCCCATGCAGTCCCCAATCAAATCCCTTAATAACAATAAGTTATCACTCATACTTCTCCCAGGCACCGCACACACCTGATCCTCATCCACAACATTACCAATCACCTCACGCATACGATTCGCCAACAATTTGCTATAGATTTTGTAATCTGCATTCAGCAGCGTTATAGGTCTCCAATTCTCTAAACACTTTCTCTCACCTTTCTTATACACAAGCACAACCACCCCCTCTTTCATTGATTCACACAACTTACCATTCTCCCACATGTACTTACATATCTCAGTCAAATCAGCACCCAGGAAATCCCATGCTTTCACATAGAATTCTACCGGCAATCCGTCTTTCCCTGGTGTCTTATTCTTTTTAGCACTCTTCATCACGTTTTCTACTTCATCCATAATCACATCCTCATTCAAAATATCACATTCTTCACTACCCAACTTGTTTTCTAACCCATTCAGCACTTCTGAAACAAGACCAGAGTCAATCCATTTTTTATCATATAACTTGCTGTAGAACCTATTCACCTCCTTTATCACATTCTCACCTGACACACACAAACCGTTCCTATCCAGGACTTTATCCATATCAACCTTTCTCCCATTCATTTTCTTAAAAAAGAACCTTGTGCACTTTTCATCTTTCTCAAGATGTTCTATTTTGGTGCGATAGATGATTTCCTTTCCTTTTGCATCCATAACACGCTTTAGTTCACTCTTTGTCTCAGCCAGCTCATCAGACACATCCATCCCACTTTCTCCACACTTCCTTAACCAGTCTATACGCCTGTTTAAATCATTAAATCTTTCCCGATAAATAGCAGCTTTTTTATAGCCCCATTTTTTGAAGAATTTTTTGCAACACACCTTAACCCAGTCCCACCATTCCAGCACACACGCAAAATTCCTCTTACATACTCTCCACTCTTTATACTTTATTTTTAATTCATTCATCACATCCTCATCTTCTAACAACCTAACGTTCAGCTTCCAAACCCCACCACCATACACACGGTCATCGATCGCACTAAACACACCTCTCAAACACTCATGATCAGAAAAAGGTACAGCATTTTGTTCAAAATTCATACACAACATATTTTTGGAAAACAACATTTTATCTATTCTGGATACAATACCACCCCTATCAGCATGGTATGTTGGCGGTGGTGGGATGCCAAATTTCAGAGCAGCAGCATCTAGAAGGGAAAAATCAGAAATAAGATTGGATAACTTTTTACCAGTTATGTCACAATTCCCTTCTGTGATGCAATTAAAGTCTCCAACTAAAACTGTAGGCATTTTGCCTGGAAGAAACAAACTTAATTTTTCCAAAAGAGCCAGACGCTCCTTTTTCCCATCCTTTCCTGATGGACAGTACACATTAATAATTCTAGCCCGCCACCCCCTATAGCTAACATGTGCAATTATACATCTACCCACCTCTACCACCGTGTAGCTATCTAAACTAATCTCCCTGTTACCCATTAATATCCCTACACCATCATTCCTATTAACACATGAGCCAGACCATACATGCTGACCGTAAGGCCAGTCCTTATCGCTTGGAGCGTCCTCAATCCCACATTCCTGAAGACAAAAGATGTGAGCATTCATCTGTTTAATGTAATCTAGGACGACTGCCCTCCTGGATTTAGATCTGATTTGTCTGACATTCAGGGACGCAATGCCCCAACCAGCTTGGGGAGCCATAACATGATGGTGTTATTTACATGACGACAAACAGGCCACTTCTTCTTCAGCCGTTTTCGTCTTCCATCTGGAACTGCAACTCCCCGAATCTGTTTACGTCTGCGGGAATGCCTAAAAAAACATTGGTGTTAGGAGAGAAGACATTCTGAGGGTAACTACGTTCACTCACCGGACTTAAACAATCTTCACCGGCGTCCGCCCAATCCGTTCTGGGCTTTTTACAGGAAGTTCCAGGCTCCTCCTCCTCCTCAGAGGGCCTTGCAAGAGTGAAGTCACCTTGATCTCCACAACTGGTCAACTCCTCCTCAGTAGCTAACCAAGATATACTGGGGGTATTACCAAGAGAACCCTCCAACTCCCCTCCCCACAGACATCAGACTGATGAGGGAGCTCACATTCAACCTCAGCAAGTTCCAAACCTGCCACCTCTGGGCTGGGAGTCTCCGTTTCGGGCAGGGCCTCCTCATGTGCATCCATGATTTCAGGTTCCTCAATAAGATCCGGGTCTGTAACCTGTGGAATGTCAACAACAGCAGCAGGGGGCGCAGCTGCCCCACCTGTGACCTCAGCGTAAGACCTAGGACTGATCCTGGCCTTACAATCCCGATACTTATGGCCCTCCTCACCACAAGCATTACACATAACAGGATTTGTGCAGTCTTTTGCCATATGGCCGGAACCATTGCAATTCCTACAAGTTGGCATGTCCTTGCAACTATCCTGGGTATGCCCGAAATTTTTACACCTCCTGCAATACAGTGGGGCATCTGGAAAAAACAAAAAACCACTATTTTTCCCAATTGAAAAATTAAGAGGGGGTAATGGATGCCTCCCGGGCCTTGGGGATCCATCCCAAATCTCACAAAAAATTTGTACTTCCCGGTCCAGAGCCCTTCTCCATTCAGGACCCTGTGGGAGTACTGAACATAAATGCAATGTCTTTTCAAAAATAAAGTAATGTCCTCCAGGGAAACAAAAGGGTTGTGCATGAAAACCACAAGTGGGATATCCCCCTTAGAGTATAGCACAGTAAAGGTAAGTCCTTCCAGCAAAGGATTTGCAACTCCATTTTTCAGGGCAGTAAACAAATTCTGGCAAGCCGCCATAGAAGATAGCACCAGCACATACCTGCCTTCCTTTCTGAACTCCTGCAGGCATATTATATCGGACTTCCGAATCTTCAGGATGTCATAAAACACCATGTTGACCAAATATCCCAGGGAAAAATGCAACTTCTTATCTTCAGCGATTTCAATCCGGAATCCATTTTTGACCCGGCTATCACCGGTCCCAGAGAATTGAAGTCGGACTCCCATCGTCCACAACTCCAAGGATCTTCTCCCTGAATCCTCCTGGCTATCTCCCTAAAGCAGCAACCGGCTTAAGCCACCGAAGTGGCGATGCCGGAAGGCCAAGAGACAGCACTCAAGGTATCCAGGACACTTTGCACCTCGTCAGTGCAAAGCAGAGATCTGGTTTGGCTGTGTGAGAGGCGTCAGACCATTGTCCAAGAAATATCGTCACTCCTTGCGGAGATCAACATGCTAGGTCATGTGATAAGGCTCGTTAAAGGGTCGACATTGACTTGTAGGATTGCTACCTTCCAAAAGGTGGCACTAGAGTTCTAGCTCTCTTCCTCTCTGAAGAGACAATTTGCATAATTAGCATATTTCCCAGAGGAGCATTGCGGCTTTAAGTCTCCTCATCTGCATGCTTAGCATGTTGATCTCCGCAAGGAGTGACGATATTTCTTACACACAGTGATGTCACAGTATATGGTGTGACAGGGTCACTGGCACAGTGTATGAGGCATACCTCCCAACCGTCCCGAATTGAGCGGGACAGTCCCGATTCTGACCCTCCCACCCGCTGTCGTCCCGCAGAGAGAGAAGCCGCCGCGCCCCCAAGCACCCTATCGTCCGCCCTCCAAGCTCTCCACTTCAGCTTCTTACAGTAGAGCAATGACGTTGCTAGCTGTCCTCCCCTGTGCGCACAGGACCTGTGATGAGGTCACAGGAGGGGAGGAGTTAGGTGTCACATGGTCAGGCTCCTCTGTGTGCAGGTCTCTGCTGTGCTGGTTGTCATGGATGAAGGTAAGTTTATGTGTGCGGAGTCAGGAGGGGTTTACAGTGTTGATGTAGCAGTGCTGAGTGTGTATGAGGTGTACGGAGCGGAGCCGTGTGTGTACAAGGTGTACGTAGCGGAGCCATGTGTGTGCAAGGTGTACGGAGCAGAGCCGTGTGTGTACGAGGTGTACGGAGCGGAGCTGTGTGTGTGCAAGGTGTACCAGAGCCGTGTGTGTACGATGTGTACTGAGCGGAGCCGTGTGTGTACGGGGCGTACGAAACGGAGCCCTTTGTGTACGAGGTGGACGGAGAGGAGCCATTTGTGTACGGAGCAGAGCCGTGTGTGTATGAGGTGTACGGAGCGGAGCCGTGTGTGTGCAAGGTGTACGGAGCAGAGCCGTGTGTGTACGAGGTGTACGGAGCGGAGCCGTGTGTATACAAGGTGTACCAGAGCCGTGTGTGTACGAGGTGTACTGAGCGGAGCCGTGTGTGTACGGGGCGTACGAAACGGAGCCCTTTGTGTACGAGATGGACGGAGAGGAGCCATGTGTGTACGAAGCGGAGCCGCGTGTGTACGAGGTGGACGGAGCGGAGCCGTGTGTGTACGAGGTGTACGGAGCGGAGCCGTGTGTGTACAAGGTGTACCGGAGCCGTGAGTGTACGGAGCGGAGCCGTGTGTGTACGAGGTGTACCGGAGCGGAGCCGTGTGTGTACGAGGTGTACCGGAGCGGAGCCGTGTGTGTACGAGGTGTAGTGAGCGGAGCCGTGTGTGTCCGAGGTGTAGTGAGCGGAGCCGTGTGTGTATGAGGTGGATGTAGCAGTGCTGTGTGTACGGGGCGTATGAAACGGAGCCCTGTCTGTACGAAGTGTACGGAGCTGAGCCATGTGTGTACGGGGTGTACGGAGTGGAGTTGCGTGTGTATGGAGCGGAGCCATGTGTGTGCAAGGTGTACGGAGCAGAGCAGTGTGTGCGAGGTGTACGGAGCAGAGCCATGTGTGTACGAGGTGTACGGAGCGGAGCCGTGTGTATACGAGGTGTACGTAGCGGAGCCATGTGTGTGCAAGGTGTATGGAGCGGAGCCGTGTGTACGAGGAGTACGGAGCGGAACCGTGTGTGTTCAAAGTACAGTACAGACCAAAAGTTTGGACACACCTTCTCATTCAAAGACTTTTCTGTATTTTCATAACTATGAAAATTGTAGAATCACACTGAAGGCATCAAAACTATGAATTAATACAAAAAAGTGTGAAACAACTGAAAATATGTCTTACAAGCTAGGTTCTTCAAAGTAGCCACCTTTTGCTTTGATTACTGCTTTGCACGCAGAAAAGGTGAACGGATGGACTCTACATGCCTAATTCCCACCGTGAAGCATGGAGGAGGAGGTGTGATGGTGTGGGGGTGCTTTGCTGGTGACACTGTTGGGGATTTGGGGGCCAGGTCATCTGGCATAGCACCCCAACACTCTCCTTCTTGGTCAAATAGCCCTTAGTCTTGAGGTGTGTTTGGGGTCATTGTCCTGTTGAAAAATAAATGATGGTCCAACTAAACGCAAACCGGATAGAATAGCATGCTGCTGCAAGATGCTGTGGTAGCCATGCTGGTTCACTATGCCTTCAATTTTGAATAAATCCCCAACAGTGTCACCAGCAAAGCACCCCCACACCATCACACCTCCTCCTCCATGCTTCACGGTGGGAATTAGGCATGTAGAGACCAGCAGTTCACCTTTTCTGCGTGCAAAGCAGTAATCAAAGCAAAAGGTGGCTACTTTGAAGAACCTAGAATATAAGACATATTTTCAGTTGTTTCACACTTTTTTGTAATGTATAATTCCACATGTGTTAATTCATAGTTTTGATGCCTTCAGTGTGATTCTACAATTTTCATAGCCATGAAAATACAGAAAAATCTTTGAATGAGAAGGTGTGTCCAAACTTTTGGTCTGTACTGTATACAGAGCAGAGCCGTGTGTGTACGATGTGTACGGAGCGGAGCCGTGTGTGTACGGAGCGTACGAAACATGCCCTGTGTGTACGAGGTGGACGGAGAGGAGCCGTGTGTGTACGAAGCGGAGCCGCGTGTATACGAGGTGGACAGAGCGGAGCCGTGTGTGTACGAGGTGTACGGAGTGGAGCCGTGTGTGTACAAGGTGTACCGGAGCCGTGTGTGTACGATGTGTACGGAGCGGAGCCGTGTGTGTGCGAGGTGTACCGGAGCGGAGCCGTGTGTGTACGAGGTGTAGTGAGTGGAGCCGTGTGTGTACGAGGTGTAGTGAGTGGAGCCGTGTGTGTACAAGGTCTACCGGAGCCGTGTGTGTACGATGTGTACGGAGCGGAGCCGTGTGTGTGCGAGGTGTACCGGAGCGGAGCCGTGTGTGTACGAGGTGTAGTGAGTGGAGCCGTGTGTGTACGGGGCGTACGAAGTGGAGCCCTGTGTGTACGAAGTGTACGGAGCTGAGCCGCTCAGCTCTGTACACACAGGGCTCCGTGCTTGAGCCGTGTGTGTACAGAGCGGAGCAGAGCCATGTGTGTACGGAGTGGAGCCGCATGTGTATGGAGTGGAACCGCATGTGTATGGTGAACGAGGTGTATGGTGCAAAGCCACATGTGTACAAGGTTTACGGAGTGGAGCCATGTGTTTACAAGGTGTACAGAGCGTGGCTGCATGTGTACAAGGTTTATGGAGTGGAGCCATGTGTGTACTGAGTGGAGCCGTGTGTGCACGAGGTGTGCAGAGTGGAGCCGCATGTGTACGAGGTTTACGGAGTGAAGCCGTGTGTACTGAGTGGAGCCGTGTGTGCGCGAGGTGTATGGAGCGGAGCCATGTGTGCGCGAAGTGTACGGAGCGGAAGCGTGTGTGTACAAGGCCTACAAAGCGGAACCGTGTGTGTATGAGGTGTGCAGAGTCGTGCTTGTACAAGGTGTATGGTGGGGAGCATTCATACCTCCCAACCGTCCCAGATCCAGCGGGACAGTCCCGATTTTGAGAGTCTGCCCCTTTATCCCGGCTGGGAGCTTACTTTTCCCGTGGACACAGGAGTACACGGCGGAGCCCCGAGGAGCACTTTAAAATTCGCACGTGACGTTCCACCGGAAGTGACGTGCTAGAAGCTGACAGGAAATGAGGTAATTTCGGGAGGAGATCGTGACGGAACCATGGAAGCACTTCAGGGTATGCTTCAGATCCATCACCGTGTCCTCTTACGACAGCGCGGACAGCGGAATCGCCTTGGACTCAGGGATGTCGGACATGTGAGCAGATCATGATATGTCCTGCATCGGGAGGCTCAGGTGGGCACTACAATGGGAGCCGGGCTGCTATAGTATCTTTATAGAATCTCTCTCTGTTTCTTTCTCTCTCTCTGTTTTTTCTTTCTCTCTCTGTTCTTCCTTTCTCTCTCTGATCTTTCTTTCTCTCTCTCTCTCTATTCTCTTTCTTTCCCCTTTTTTTCTTTCCCATCTTTCTTTCTCTCTCCCTCACTTTTTTTTCTTTCTTTCCACTCTTTTTTCTCTCTGTTCTTTTTTCTGTCTATTCTTTCTTTCTCTCTCTGTTTTCTTTCTCTCTGTTCTTTCTTTCTCCTTTCTTTTTTTTTGCTCTGTTCTTTCTTTCTCTTTTTTCCCCTTTCTTTCTATCTAATCTTTCCTTCTTTCTCTCTCTGTTCTTTCTTTCTCTCTGTTCTTCCATTTTCTCTGTTCTTTATTTCTTTCTGTTCTTTCTTTCCCCTCTTTCTTTCTCTTCTTTCTTTTCCCTCTTTCTTTCTTTCTTTCTTTCTCTCTGTTCTTTCTTTCCCCTATTTCTTTCTTTCTGTTCTTTCTTTCCCCTATTTCTTTCTTTCTCTCTCTGTTCTTTCTTTCTTTACCCTCTTTCTTTTTTTCTCTCTCTCTGTTCTTTTGTTCTGTCCCCTCTTTCTCGCTCTGTTTCTTTCCTTCTCTCTTTCTGTTTCTTTCTTTATTTATCTCTGTTCTTTCTCATCTTTCTTTCTCTCTCTGTTCTTTCTTTCCCATCTTTCTTTCCCCTCCTTCTTTCTCTCTCTGTTCTTTCTTTCCCCTTTCTTTTTTTCTCTCTCTGTTTATTCTTTCTGTCCCCTCTTTCTTTCTCTCTGTTTCTTTCTCTCTATCTCTCTGTTGTTTCTTTCTTTCCCCTCTTTCTTTCTTTCTTTCTTTCTTTCTTTCTTTCTTTCTTTCTTTCTTTCTTTCTTTCTTCTTTCTTTCCCCTCTTTCTTTCTTTCTCCTCTTTCTTTCTTTCTTTCTTTCTTTCTCTTCTTTCTCTATTGTTTCTTTCCCCTCTTTCTTTCTTTCTGTATTCTTTCTTTCCCCTTTTCTTTCTTTCTTTATCTGTTCTTTCTCCCTCTGTTCTTTCTTTCCCCTTTCTCTCTCCCTCTCTGTTCTTTCTTTCCCCTTTTTTTCCTCTCTCTGTTCTTTTTTTCTGTCCCCTTTTTCTTTCTCTCTGTTCTCTTTCTCTCTGTTCTCTTTCTCTCTGTTCTTTCTTTCTTTCCCCTTTCTTTCTTTGTTTCTTTCTTTCTCTCTGTTCTTTCTTTCCCCTTTCTCTCTGTTCTTTCTTTCTCTCTGTTTTCTTTTTTCTCTTCTCTGTTCTTTCTTTCTTTTCTACAGTACCAGCCACTGTGCCCATAATGCCAGCCACTGATCCCATAATGCCAGCCATTGTGCCCTCAGTACCAGTCAGTGTGATCAGCAGTGCTAAATGGGTGTAGTTGGGGCGTGGACATGGGTGTGATAAGTTGTGAAATGGGTGTGGTCGGGGTGTGGCCTAAAATTAGCCGCGGCGCGCTACGTGCGCCACAACCTTTGTCCCTCTTTCTCGTCTTCAAAAGTTGGGAGGTATGAATGAGGGGAGATATGTGTCACTGCACATAATGGCGTTAGTGATGTCAAACCAGGATATTTTCCTCCAGCACACTATGTGTTAAGAGGGTTAAGTTAAAGTTACATGGGCTGGTTTTTGGTGGACCTTCATAGAGTGGGTGGGAGAATGTACACAGTATCTCCACCAGCAGAGTCCTGACAGGACTGTGATGATGTCACAGTCATGTGATCATGACATGGTTTAGGATAAACAGCTGGACATGAGAGGCTGTCTGGGTGGTGGTTTTGGAGAGATCAAGTCTCCAAACAGCAGCTCCAGGCGAGCTGAATACACCTGGTGCTCTGAGCAGGTGAATCCCTCAGACAAGTGGACTTTGTTGTATGTTACCTTTTTGTTTTACCGTTATGCCAGAAAGGCCATGTTTATTTTGCTGAACCCTGCCATGGTCTATATTGTCCGTAGTAAACCAGCAGGTGTTTTATTACAAGAAATGTTCCTGTATCTACCTTGGGATGCAGGTAATGCACAGTGATGTCACAGTATAGGGGTAATACAGTCATGGCCAAAAGTTTTGAGAATGACACAAATATTATATTTTCACATGATCTGCTGCCCTCTGTTTTTTATGTGTGTGTTTGACAGATGTTTTTATCACAGACAGAAATATAATTATTGCAAACATATGAGTAACAAAAGCTTATATTGACAGTTAGAATGAGTTAATGCAGCAAGTCAATATTTGCAGTGTTGACCCTTCTTCTTCAGGACCTCTGCAATTCTCCCTGGCATGCTCTCAATCAACTTCTGGACCAAATCCTGACTGATAGCAGTCCATTCTTGCACAATCAATGCTTTCATTTTGTCTGAATTTTTAGGTTTTTGTTTGTCCACCCGTCTCTTGATGATTGACCACAAGTTCTCAATGGGATTAAGATCTGGGGAGTTTCCAGGCCATGGACCCAATATCTCTATGTTTTGTTCCCTGAACCATTTAGTTATCACCTTTGCTTTATGGCAAGGTGCTCCATCATGCTGGAAAAGGCATTGTTGATCGCCAAACTGCTCTTGGAGGGTTAGGAGAAGTTGCTCTTGGAGGACATTCTGGTACCATTCTTTATTCATGGCTGTGTTTTTAGGCAAGACTGAGAGAGCTGATTCCCTTGGCTGAGAAGCAACCCCACACATGAATGGTTTCAGGATGCTTAACAGTTGGCATGAGACAAGACTGGTGGTAGCGCTCACCTTGTCTTCTCCGAATGAGGCGTTTTCCTGATGTCCCAAACAATCGAAAAGGGGATTCATCAGAGAAAATAACTTTACCCCAGTCCTCAGCAGTCCACTGCCTGTACCTTTTGCAGAATATCAGTCTGTCCATGATGTTTTTTCTGGAGAGAAGTGGCTTCTTTGCTGCCCTCCTTGAGACCAGGCCTTGCTCCAAGAGTCTCCGCCTCACAGTGCGTGCAGATGCACTCACACCTGCCTGCTGCCATTCCTGAGCAAGCTCTGCACTGCTGGTAGCCCGATCCCGCAGCTGAAACACTTTTAAGAGACGGTCCTGGCGCTTGCTGGTCTTTCTTGGGCGCCCTGAAGCCTTTTTGGCAACAATGGAACCTCTCTCCTTGAAGTTCTTGATGATGCGATAGATTGTTGACTGAGGTGCAATCTTTCTAGCTGCGATACTCTTCCCTATTAGGCCATTTTTGTGCATTGCAATGATGACTGCACGTGTTTCTTTAGAGATAACCATGGTTAACAGAAGAGAAACAATGATGCCAAGCACCAGCCTCCTTTTAAAGTGTCCAGTGGTGTCATTCTTACTTAATCATGACAGATTGATCTCCAGCCATGTCCTCATCAACACCCACACCTGTGTTAATGGAGCAATCACTGAAAAGAGGTTAGCTGGTCCTTTTAAGGCAGGGCTGCAATGATGGTGAAATGTGTTTTGGGGGATAAAGTTCATTTTCTAGCCAAATATTGACTTTGCAAGTAATTGCTGTTAAGCTGATCACTCTTTATAACATTCTGGAGTATATGCAAATTGCCATTAGAAAAAGTGAAGCAGTAGACTTTGTAAAAATTAATATTTGTGTCATTCTCAAAACTTTTGTCCATGACTGTACACACAGTGATGTCACAGTACAGGGATAATGCACATCGTGATGTCACAGTATAGGGATAATGCACACAGTGATGTCCGATTTTAGGAGTAATACACAGTGATATCACAGTACAGGGATGATGCACACAGTGATATCACAGTACAGATATAATGCACATAGTGATGTCCGAGTATAGGAGCAATACACACAGTGATGTCACAGTACAGGGGTAATGCTTATAGTGATGTCACAGTATAGGGATAATGCACACAGTAATGTCTGAGTTTAGGAGTAATACACAGTGATGTCACAGTACAGGGATAATACACACAGTGATGTCACAGTACAGGGATGATGCACACAGTGATATCACAGTACAGGTATAATGCACATAGTGATGTCACAGTATAGGGGATAATGCACACAGTGATGTCACAGTACAGGGATGATGTACAGTTCACAGTGATATCACAGTACAGGTATAATGCACAAAGTGATGTCCGAGTATAGGAGTAATACACACAGTGATGTCACAGTACAGGGGTAATATACTGTCACGCTGTCTAATGATATGTATACAATGTCAGTAAACTATTAATACAGGAACAACACTCTATACAACAACTAGTATAGCAACATCAGCATGTAAGTATAGAATAGATTTACCTGACACGATATCTGCTGAACTCAGGGTTAATCTTGAGGACTTGATGAGCTGAAACAGGAAAGAGGTGGACCGGGATCTAACCTGACCCTAAACTGGGGTCCTAACTAATCCCTCACCTTGGAGGTACTGATAATGGTTCAGAGGTCCAAGTCTCCAACCTAACCCTGTCTCCTATCAGACCCTGAACCCTGTAATCAGTCCTAAGAAGGATCCTGACTACCACCAAAGGGATATGGGCTGATCTTAGCTAAATACACAGATTAGACATATAAGACAGGCAGGATAACACTCGCTTGCATACACACTCAAACACCAAAGGAACATAAATGGTATGGGAAATAAACTCTAACCAAGTTGAGCTTAGAACAACTAAGGAGCTCACAACTAAAGTCTATACAGATTCATTCCTATCTGTGGTCTGCATGAAGGTTTCACTGGCAACTCCCCAAGCAGACAACCAGAAATTTAAAGGAGACCAATCAACAAATAATCAATTGCAGCTGGGAGAAACTGCACCCAGCCCCAGCACCGAGCACAGACAGAATTAACTCCCTAGCTGCCAAACACAAAGAAACAGCAGCTCAGCTGTGAGAAGTCAAAATGTGCAACCGCGACGATCTTCGTGGCAATGCACACATGACAGTACCCCCCCTTCTACGAGGGGCCTCCGGACCCTCAGGGCCAGGCCTGCCCGGGTGAGTTCTGTGGAAGGTCCGAACCAAACGATCTGCGTTAACATCAGACGCAGGGACCCACGTCCTCTCCTCTGGACCATACCCCTTCCAATGCACCAAGTACTGAAGGGACCGGCGATTCAGACGTGAGTCAATGATCTTTGATACTTGAAATTCCAAGTTACCATTGACCAACACAGGAGGAGGAGGTAGAGGTGACGGTATGACTGGTGCCACATACCTTTTAAGTAATGACTTGTGGAACACATTATGAATTTTAAACGTAGGAGGGAGGTCCAGACGAAATGCCACAGGATTAATTATGTAACTGATCCTGTACGGCCCGATGAATCTGGGACCCAGTTTCCAGGAGGGCACTTTAAGTTTTATATTCCTGGTAGACAACCATACCAGATCGTTCACATTCAGATCTGGACCAGAAACTCTCCTCCTATCAGCCATACGTTTGTAACGGTTCCCCATCGCACTCAGATTATTCAATACACCTCTCCACACAGAAGCAAGTGACGACGAGAAACGCTCCTCCTCAGGAACCCAGAAGGGCCCCCCCCATTGAAAGTACAAAACTGGGGATGAAAACCATATGCCCCAAAAAACGGGGACTTACCAGTGGACTCGCTCCGCCTGTTGTTAAGAGCGAACTCTGCCAGAGGCAAGAAAGAAGACCAGTCCTCTTGGTTCTCTGAGACAAAACACCGGAGATATGTCTCTAAGCTCTGATTCAGACGCTCTGTCTGACCATTGGTCTGCGGATGAAAAGCCGAGGAAAATGACAATTGCATCCCCCGACGTAAACAAAATGCCCTCCAAAATTTGGACACAAACTGA